>JBBPKP010000038.1:0-25223 GCA_038089335.1 Boletellus aff. obscurococcineus | reverse complement strand
AGGGTAGGAGTAATCAATGATGACGAGCGAGGCGAAGTCATCGGTGGAAAGAGTAAGCTTCAATGAGTAATCTACATGGAAGGTTACCATAGAACGTAGGGGGTTAAGAGAGAAGGAAATCGTAACAGGCTTAAGGACCGCGATGTTAAGCTTGCTATAAAGCTTGAGCAGACTGGTGGTGGACTTCAGAATTCTAATAGATCTGATAATGTGGAAAGTCATGATGTCATCATGGACTTTTATATTCCATCTACAGGTCCTGATGAGAATACACCTGAGCTAGCTTGTAATCTCTTTGGTAAGTGTTTTTTGATAGTTATTCTATTTACTAAAAGTATTTTATTTTAGAGAGTCTAACTGAACAGTGGGAATACTTTCCTAACTGTCATTGTATTTGGGCAACCTGTCCAAACATCAACCCTCCTGCAGTAACTACTGGTGTTGGCCCTAGTGGCCATAGGGTTACTTGGATGCAACCACCTATTGAGGATGAAAACATTGATCCTGTTCTTTTGGCTCAGTCTTCTACCTCTGTTTCTGACTCTATAGGGGCCATTCCACATTCTCATAGCCCTGGTAATGCTTCTAGTGCTCTTATTTCTTCTACTACTTCTCAGTCTACCCCATCCTGCAAATATCCAAAGACTTTCTCAGTTTCTTCTATGGCAATTGAGAAAGCCAAGGCATCTATCAAGACAATTCCTCAGAAGTGCTCATTTGAGGACACAATTCTGAAACTACAAAGGTATTTTTTAATACTTTTATTGGTTTTCTTTATATAGCTGAATTTTTATATATAGTCAGAATATCAAGAATGTGAATGCTCATCTATCTGAGGAGCACAAGTTCAAAAAACATAAGCTGCTGATGGAAGAGTACAAACTAGGTCTCTGGACTCTTGGTCAGTATAGACAAAAGGTTGAGGAGTTAGAAGGGAATTCAGACCTACTTGATGGTTCTTCTACTTCTCAAAGCCAGTTAACTTTGAGTCGTCCTAACTCTCCTGCTTGGAATACTGAGAATAATGATAGTTTACCCTCTGATGATCTGTGATTTACTTTTTTCCTAACAATACCCTTTTTTTTCCACAAGATTTATTTTGTATCATAGTTTTATTTATAGATTATTGCAGTATAGTATTTAGTATTTAAAAGTTTGATTCTAAAACTATGGTTATCTAAAGCTAAACCAAAATAGAACAGTTAGGATTTATTTAAATGAACTAGTTATTTAGATTTTTTTTTAAAAAAAACAAGCAGTCTAGTTTTTCAGAAATTCAAAAAAATAGAAGGATAAAAAAAACAGATCTAGTCTGGTTATGTCTGTTTTTTTTTGAAATCAAAATCAATAGCCTCTGAATACTCCCACTTTGGAGTATATGTCTAAATATTTATATATTTTTAACTATTTATATCAATTTTATATTACTAAATTCATTACTCTTAAAATGACCTATAATATGAAAATAATTATAACTCATAACTTTGCAAACATAATCACATAACCAAAAGGTTTATAGATAGCCAAGATTCTTTACTAAAATCCACTCAGCTACATGTAAACATATTTCAAAGGATTCCATCAGATATTAATGTTCTTCTACCTGAATGCCTTTATAGGCAGCAATTTCAGCTACTAACTGCTTTCATTTGGCCTCCCCTGCTTTCCCATTGTCCTCTAAAGGTTCATCAGGCTCTCCTCTCTCCTCTTCCTCCTCAATATGTGTATGTGCAGCTGTAAATACCCCACCTGATTTTGCCCCCTCCACATCAATAACTAGATTGTGAAAAATAATTGCAATAGTCATCCATTGACAAGCATGAACATGGTCCTTGTTGCTCTTGATACAAACACAAAGGCCACAAAGAGACTGAAATCGCCCTTTAAGAGCCCCTATGCAATGCTCAGATCGAACCCACAGATTAGAAACAGCTTGATCAAAGATAGCATTTTCTGGAAGAAGAGAAGCAGGTTTCTTGTGAATAGGGATTGTTCTGCAAGTAACTGCATATGCAGAGTCAACCCAAGCAAACTCTTCACCATCAAAGAGCCAATCTGGGTGCTGGGCAGCTGCAGTACGCTCAAAAGCCAGAGCATCATGGGTAGAATCTGTGAATCCATGGGAATAGTCCACAATATGAAGAGTTGAGGGAATATTTCCAATCTAAATATAATTTCAGTAATAACTTCAAAAAAAAAAGAAGCTTACCTGAAGATTAAGCCCATAGTTTTACTTTCTGGTGAAATATGCATCACCATTTAGAGCTGGGCAGATATAAAGCACCAAAATTGTGCCATCATACATTATCCACCCCTCTCTCCACAATCCCTGAAATCCAAGATGCTGATCAACCCACCTTTTCTCCTCTTCCTTCTCATCCTGTATTAAAGGGCGCACAAAAACATCATGCAAACTCTCAATTGCTTTAAAGCAACAAGAAGTTGCATTCTCAACATCCCCCTCTGAACAGCCAGCAATATGAGCAATATCTTCCAGAGTTGCACCATTTCCATAGTGGCCCAGCCTATAGAGAGTAATTGCAAGCTGTGTTTGTACTGGCTTCTGTAGCATGTTTGAGTTATTTGAGAAGACAGGATGTTCTTCAATCATATGAAGAAGAACATCAAATACAACAGGAGAGACATGTAGCATGTTGATAAACCAGCTATGATCTGCTAGATTCTGAGCATAGACCCATGCAAGATGGAGATTGCCAGCTTTAGCAACAGGAGGGCGTGACTGCAGGTATCTGGTCTGTTTGATCCCCTCTATAATTTTGAGATCAATCTCAAGCTGTTTTGCTAAGATTTCTATATCAGGAGTAGCTTCAGGAGGCCGGATAGAGTCCCAAAGAACCATATAGACTAGGTAGGCTCGAAGGATTCAAGATCTGTGAGATTGAAGAGGCATTGGATGGAGATCAGGCTTGATCAGCACTCAAGATTATCATTTGTGACACTACATAACACTACGTGACATTGTGTGACATTATGTGACAGGGAGCATGGGTATAGGCGTAGACATAGGCATAGGTGGATGTAGGCACCAACTTTGAGCCACCCTATTGTCACATCCCAGATTCTGCTGAGGCAAACTCCAGTGCTCCAGCACTAGCTCTGCCCAACTCCAGACACTTTCCTTTCTTTCGTATATTCTCTGTTCTGTCTATTTGCTTTTGTAGTATTACCTTCAGAGTTGTAGCTGGAGGCTGGAATGACAACTCCATTTACCTCACCATTCTTAGCTTTCGTCCACGACCACATGACAACTGTCCACATTCGTCATACGTATATCACCCGTAGTACTTTGTCATCCATTCTGTCTCTCTTATCAGACATATCTTAACTTTTCCATATGCTCCTGCTACCCACTCCTACTCCGTTTCCATATGGTATGTTTTATCTAATTCCATATGTCTTTGCCCTTTGCCTGAGGTAGATAGTATATAAACCTGTGCATGTACTACCTATACCTCAGTTAGAATATTGACTAAGTTACCTCCTGTTCACTCCGATGCCCTCCAGTCTCCCTTTACCCTTCTGCACACTATCTCTGCTTCTCCAATCTCTAACTCCGAGGATTGCGAGTGCAAGGGGCATGACACATAACTCCTGCGACGAAAGTCCTTGCCCCCTACCGTTACACAGCATCTCCACTCTGGACTTTGTCAGACTTGCTCCAGAGCACCCGGACTTGACAGTATATTCTAACTTACTCCTTGTACTTGCTCACTCATGTCTCATTCCTTGCCTTCTCACTGAGATTGCCTAGAATCCGTCTTTGGCTCATTGCATACTATTCCTGGTGAATTCATGAGCCTCATAGCACAAGCCAACCCCCCTATGTCCATATCCACTATGCCTTATCGCCGCATTATGCCATCTGGCCTGTTCACATCTCTGCTCACTCTGCTTCCAGAGATGATTCCTGCTGAGTTGTGCTTCAAGGAAGTAGGAGCTGACTACGTTTTTGACAACCCAGAAGCTAGTGGCCCAGATCTCTGAGGCTCAGAAGGGACTCTGTCCTCCAAACCTTCCTCTGGCCACTCCGAGGACGAGGAATTTGGAGTTGACAATGATGAACGCAATGAGGTTCCTCTGGCTTTCGAGCCTTTCACCTTGCTCGCTGATGCTATCTGGGACATGACCCAGCCAGCACTCTGTTTCAGATCCTCCAATGCTCCAAAAACCAAAGTCTGGGAGTCAGACCTGTTTGACAGGCTGGACCCCAAAAAGCTTTGTCCATTCATCATCCAATGTGAGTTAAACTTCCAGGCTAATCCTAAGCACTTCCGCTGTGACCGTTCTAAGGTTACATTCACCCAGTCTTACCTAAAGGGAGTTGCTCTGGAATACTTCGAGCCAGACCTGCTCAGAAGCAAACCTCTAGAACTCCATCTGCTCTGGATGGACAGCTGGGAGTCGTTTCTCTATGAGCTTCAGTCTAATTTCGGTCCGCATGATCCCATCACTGATATGGAGGCTCGCCTTGAGCAACTCTGCATGAAGGACCTGCAGTGGATAACCACCTATGTTGTCCACTGGAATCATCTGGCAAGCCAAGTCTGGGGATGGGGTCCTGGGGTGCTCCACCAGAGTTTCTACATTGGACTTCCTGATCACATTAAGGATGAGTTGTCTCAGCTCAGGAAGCTGGACAATATCCATGACCTCTGCACCCTCGCCCAACAAATTGACCATCGCTACTAGGAGTGCAAGGACAAGGTTACCAGGGTCTCCAATGCTTTGGGATCCACCTCTGGGGCTGCTCCATCCTCCTCCAAGGACCATGCCTCCTCCTCTGTGACCACTCTTTCCTCCAACAAACCTAAGGGTTCTGCCAAGGACCTGAAGGATTTGAAATCTGGCGGTCATTCTAACTCCAGAAGCAACTCTGGAGGCAACTCCACTATGCCCAAATCCAACCTCTCCTCCAAGCTGGGGAAGGATGGAAAACTCACTGCCACCGAATGTAAACACCGATTTGATAATAACCTTTGTGTGTTCTGCAGTCAAGCTGGCCACATCACTAAGGACTGCCCCAAGTCCTCCTCTCAGGCATCTAAGGCCTGCATGACCCAAACCTCGACTCCAGAAGCCAAACCAGAGGTCTCTGCTTTGGAGACAAAAAAATAGAGTGCAGCCTTGCTGACTCCGCACAGACTCGAGGTTGCATTGTCCCCACCCATGCACTGAAGGAGATCTGTCTCAACACATCTGCTCTTTCTGACCCCTATTTGCTTATGCCTTTAGTTTCTTTAGTTTCTTATGATATTCCTACATTCTCTGCATTGGTAGACTCTGGTTCCTCCGACTGCTTCATAGATATGTTGTTTGTAAATGACCATAGACTCTCCACTTACTCTGTTCCTCCGCTACAACTCCAATTATTTAACAGGACTTCTAACTTTACCATTACACAAGCCATTGACCTTTCTATTCATTTTGAAACCGGTGATATCACTCCATTGACTTTTTATATCACTCTGCTTGATGGTTCTTGCTCCCTTGTTCTAGGACACAACTGGCTTACCCACCACAATCCATTGATTGATTGGGTATTAAGCAGTATCTCGTTCCGATCACCTGAGCAGCCCATGCATGCAACTCTGAGCTTGCCTCTGCAGCCTCTGGACTTACCTCCTCTGGCTGACTCTGCACCCACAGATTTGCTGTGTTTCCATGACCACAAGGCACCCCCTATTACATTGGTTAGTGCACCAGTGTTTGTGCTGGCTTGCTGCCTCGAAGGCTCTATGCAGTTCTGCCTGCAACTCTGCCCTGAGGAGTCCGAACTCTGGGCCTCTTTTATCGTTCCAGAACAAGTCAACCTTACTGGAATTCCCCCAGAGTATCAAAACCTCATTAACATGTTCAGCAAGACCAAAGCCTCTAAACTTGCTCTGCATCGCAAACACAACCTGAAGATTGAATTGGAAGAAGGCACCTCTCCTCTGTTGGGCACCACTTCTTCCCTTTCTGCCTCCGAACTTGATGTGCTCCACTCATTCCTGGACGAGCACCTAACCAATGGTTTTATTTGCCCATCCTCCTCTGCTCACACCCCTCCGGTCCTATTTGTCCGCAAGAAGGGTGGCTTGCTCTGCCTTTGTGTTGACTACAGAGGACTCAATAAAATCATGAAGAAGGGCCGCTACCCCCTTCTGCGCATCTCTGATCTTCTAGACGCTTTGAGCCATGCCAGAATCTACACAAATATCAATCTCTGGCACGCATACCATTTGGTCCACATCATGGAGGGCGACAAGTGGAAAATGACTTTCTGCACACACTACGGCTCCTATGAGTGGCTAGTCATGCCATTCAGACTTACGAATGCTCCAGCAGCATTCCAGCAGTTTGTCAATACCATCTTTGCTAATATGCTTGATGTTTGCATGATAGTTTACCTTGACGACATCCTAGTCTTCTCTGTGGACTTGGCCTCCCACCGGGAGCATGTCTGGGAAGTACTCTGTCGACTCCGCAAACACAGACTTTACGCTAAGCCTGAGAAATGCAAATTCCATACTGACTCTACTGAGTACCTTGGTTACCAGCTCTCCCCCTCCAGCTTGACTATGTCGCCGCAGAAAGTCCAAGCCATTCAGGACTGGCTGGAGCCTCGGAAAGTCAAGAAGATTTAGTCCTTTTTAGGTTTCGCAAATTTCTACTGTTGCTTTATTCATGACTACTCTGCTGTTACCATCCCTTTAACCCATCTTACTTGCAAAGGTACCCTGTGGGCCTTCTCCAACAACTGCCACTCTGCCTTCCAGAAGCTGAAGGAGGCTTTCACCTCTGCTCCGATTCTCACCCATTGGGTTCTGGATGCTCCGATAATCATAGAGACTGACACTTCTGACTACACCATTGTAGGAATCCTCTCGATCTGTTGCCCTAACGAGGAAATCCACCCAGTTGCATTCTACTCTTGGATGCTCCATGCTCTGGAGCTCAACTATGACACCCATGACAAGGAGCTACTTGACATCCACGAAGCTTTCTGGACTTGGTGGCACTACCTAGAGGGCTCTGTAACTCTGGTAGACATCATCACCGACCACAAAAACCTTGAGTATGTTGCTACATCTAAACTCCTGACTCACTGACAGGCTCGGTGGTTGGAGTTCCTCTTGCAGTTCAATATAATCATTCACTTCTGCCCCAGACGCCTCAGAGCAAAGCCTAATGCCCTCACTAGATGCTGGGATGTCTATCCCAAAGAGGGGGATAAGGACTATGCTTGCGTCAATCCCCACAACTTCTGCCCTATATTCACTCAAGAACAGCTTGCATCATCCCTCCGAGCTACGTGTCTAGCAACTCCAGTACTCTGAGCTAGCATGATGTTTGATCTTGAGTCCCTCCACAGTGACATTCTCTCCACTCTCCCCTCAAACCCTGTCACTGCCCTTCACCTCTCCGACCCCCCCAACTCTTGCTGGTCCATTGACTCCAACGGGTTCCTACACCTCGATGATTGCATATATGTCCCCAATCCAAATGATCTCTGACTCTGAGTGCTATTACGCTATGCATAAAGTCCAACTGTCAAGCGCTTCCTCAAGAGCAAAGCAACATCTTGTAGAAGTCTGGGTCTCGCTGAGTAGAACAACTGCAGCAGCAATGAGTTAAACTCTAGGTGTGTTAAGCGTAGATTTAACTAGGGCACAAGTTCATGACTTGAGGGTATTTATGTGTCTGGGGAAACGAGTTAACTATAATGAGAAGTTAATGAGGAGGGAAGGCAACTCCAATAGAGAAGGCAGAGGCAAAGGGCATAGACATCTAGGGAAGGTGACTGAGTAAGACTGGGTGAAGGGCATGGAGGAATGGGAAGGCAAATGAGTAAGGGAGCTGGGGTGTTCTAGAAAGGTGGAGGCCTCATGGGATACGTGTGGTCAAAGTCGAGGACATCATGCTACGTCAACTTGTCTATGGTTCTGGCCCAAGGCGAGAACGGGGGTTCATTGAGCAAGCATGGCTTAGGTGGGGGGGTGGAGGTGTCCACAGGATCTTCCATAGGTTGGGGGCTCCATTGGACATTGAAGTAAGTTTCTAAGAAAGACCTCCTCTATTCCTCATTGTTGGAATTCGTAACAATACCCCCCTGGCAAGACTGATTCTCTGAATCAGTGTCCCTCAGGATTGGTCTCTCTGTCAGCGTTGTTGCTGGAGGTGGGGTCCAGGACAATGGGGTTGGCCATTGAGCCACAATTTCCCTGTTCATCTGGGCTAGTGCCTTGACTGCCTTGCAAGTGGCTCTGGGCAGGGGTGAGGGCCCTAGGAACATGACTGAGTAGGGTCAGTGGGGGGTTAGATGGCATATGGAGGGAGTAGGAGTGGGTGGGGGAGAGGGGATAGCTGGGGCATCTTCGTTCAGAGTGACTGAAATAGCTGCAGTTGGTGTATCGTCGATCAGGGCAGGAGTGGGAGGGGTGTCCAGGGGTGTGAGTCTGACAGAAAGGACAGACATACATGGTGCAGTTGAGGTGGAAGTGACCTTGGCTTCCACATTGAACACAGTTCGGACACAAAGAGCCCCTGGGGCAGGAGTGGCCAATGTCCCAGTTACAGTCCCGATGGCAGTGAGGGCAAACTGTTCGACATCTAGGTTGCTCCTCCATCCCTTCAGGGCTAGGAGCAAGTGCTCTAATGCTTGCTGGTCCAAGGAGTAGAGCGTTCTGTCTGACTGGGTGAGGTTGGCGAGGGGTGGGAGGGGGGACAGGCAATGGTCAGGTCAAAGGCAGGGGAGTGGAGATGCGGTCGGAAAGAGGAATTCATTGGGGGGAAGGGGAGTCATAGTCATTGGAAGTTAGAGTGGGGGAGGAGACAAGTTGGGGAATGTCATCGGGAGGGTAGTTCTTGGCAGCGGGGTTGTGGGCATCAACCAGTTCGTCACTGGGGAAATTCAGATATAAGGATCTTTCCTCAGGGGAGAACATCCAAAAACAGAGTCGAATTGCTGGGTATACCAGGGCATAGGGGAGTTCCGTGATTACATCCTCAATACTGGTGGAAATCAGATAATCAAACACCATTAACCAATGGCAGTGGATTGCCGAAAGAAGAAGGTCGATGTTGGGGTCATTGATAGTCTGATGGATATTGGCTGTGGAGAGACTGCAGATGATTCCCAGGCTATTAGATTGCATCTGGTGGTGGACCCGAAAGAAGGATACAGCCTGTTGCAGTGGGGCATTGTGGAAAAATGTTCCGTTGTCTTCTATGGTGTTGGCGATTACAGGATCACAAAGTAGTCTGAGGATGAACTCTCACCTGTGAGCAGGAGGGAAGTTCTCCAGGTGAAGGGGAATTTGTTCAGCCATAATTGCTGATATGTGGAGAGGAGGAGTATACCGATGGCAGTGATTCACATGATAGAGGAGGGGCACATTCAAACACAAATTTTATTTCAAAAGGTAGATCCCCACTTCTACTTGGTTTGTCTGTGGGCAACAGCAAGGGGGGATTTGTTGGAAAAGAATACCTCCCAGTACCACAGCCATATTTGGCCTGCCCAGGAGCTCTCCATCTTGATCTTTTCATCCCCCAGCTGGGTGGCAGTAACCACTTTTGGGAGGATGGTGATCTCTCTGAGAGCAACTCTAAAGGTTCCCCGGTTAAGGGCAAACCTATGGCAGGAAGAAAAGAAAAAAGTGAGGGTGATGAGGATGGTGAGGGCGACCAGGTAGTGAAGGAGGGTGTCGAAGGAAATGGTGGTGGTGATGGATGACATGGCTACTCCTAGGCTATTTATAAGGGGGTGAAGTTGTGGGTGGTGTGTCAACTGGGTTTTGTTTTCTCTAAGGAGAAGGCAGATTTCCTGGCCTTTTTATATGTGGAAAGCAGGCACTCAGCATTCCCCAAGTTCCGTTCTGGTTCCCAGGTGTTCTCGGCAGATGAGTAACCTTTCCATTTGATAAGGAATTCCTGGTGAGTGGGACTCCCATGACGACTAAGGATTCATTCGACTTCATAATGTTCTTTGTTATCAATAAGGTCCAGTGGTGGGTTTGTAAAGTTGGGGCCATGTTCCACAGTCATTACATAGGGTGATAAGAGGGTGGCATGGAAGTTCGGGTGTATTTTCCAGGTCGGGGGAAGTTTAAGCCGATAGACAAGGGGGGAAATGACTTGTTTGATTTCAAAGGGACCCTCCCTTCTGGGGGCCAATTTCCTAAAGGGGTAGCAGAGATGAAGGTTCTTGTTGTCTAGCTATATGTGGTCTCTGACTTTCCACGGTTTGAATGTGGGAGTGTGGTTGCTAATCATAGCCTTCTGGGTGAGTTGGTGAGTGTGCAGTGCTTCTGTGTGAGCTTCTTCAAGCATCTCCACTCACTTCTCGACTGCAGGCACAAAGGACTTTCTGAGTTGTGGGTAAGCACAGGGTTTGTAGCCCATCATGAGAGAGAATGGGGATTTCTTAGTGACCGAGTGGGTCGAGGAGTTGTGCATAAATTCCACCATAGGTAGGAGTGTGGGCCAGTTTGTAAGGTTTCCTTGAGTGAAGATTTGGAGGTAGGTTCTGAGTTCCTGGTTAACTTTGGTTTCTCCATTTGTCTGTGGATGGTACGTGATGGAGAGGGTGATGTTGTAGTGAAGTAGTTGGGTGAGTTCGTATGCAAAGGCAGAGTTAAACTAAGGACCCCAGTCCAAGATAACCTTGTCAAGAAGTCCAAACCTGGGGAATACTTTCTCAAAGAACAGTTTGGCCATGGCTTTGGCATCAGCCGATGTGGAGGTAGGGATAAAAATAGCCCCCTTTGTGAGGCTGTGGTCCACCACAACCAAAATAGCATCATGCCCATCGACCAGTGGGAGGGAGGTAATGAAGTCCATAGAGATCTGTTGAAATGGGCAGGTGGCAGAAGTGGGTATGGGTGAGAGTGGAGGTTTGGTTGGGTGGGTGTTGACTTTATTCTGCTGGCAAACAGCACAACCCTGGGTTACATGGCGAACGAGGGCAGCCATTCCTGGCCACCAGTTGTTACATCAATGTAAACAATCTCGCTGTTGAGCATGTTTTTCAGCAGCGACATGAAGTCTGATAGAGGTCCGGGGTCTCAAGCAATGCCAACACACTCGGAGTGAGAAGAGTTACATGGTTAAATGTAGATCTAGCTAAGGAATACAGGATGGCTACAATGGGTATTTATAGGGGAGGAATGGGGGTGACGATCTGGGAGAACAATAGCTACCAGATTAGGAGAACAAAGGTGTAGTCCATATAAGGGAGACAATGGTTACTGGGAAAGGAGAACAAAGGGACTGGCCAAGCAGTTAGGCTGAGAATGGGGAGCAAGGGGACTGTGGCATCCATAGAGGAGTGAAGAGACTAAAAGGCCCCACTGGTCATTGATGGAATGATAGTACACAGGAGGAAGGGAAGGGTCTGGTGAGGGTAGAGAAGAAAATGTAACATTACCCCCCTGCTGAGCTTGAAACTCCAATTCAAACCACCAAGGCCAATCATCCATGATGAGGAGGGGGGATGGAGGTGGAGACATTACCCAGTAAGGAAGGGCCTGCCACTGGAGAGGCCAGGGGTGTACTAGGGGAGGGGTTGAGGGTTAGTTCCTCATCACTGGAGGACTCGGGATGCAGAGCAGAATGATGTCAGAGGGGGGAAAGATGGGGCGCCAGAAATAGTTGGCAAGTGCAGCGGACTCCTGTATATCCTAGATGGTAGCATCAGTCACAGAATAGTCCAGGGTGGGGAGGGGAATAGTGCTGAGGGTAAACACAGTTTTGTTAAGTATGTCCTCATCCGTAACAGTTGGGGCAGACCAATTCCAGGCATTTGTGCTGGGGATGCATGGGATGGGGAAGTTGGCAATTGGGGCAGGCATACTCAGGACAGGTGGTGTGGAAGTGAGAGGGGGAAGAGCACTCGAGACAGGGGATGGGATCAGGGTCAAGCTTGTCTGGGCACTGATGCACAGGGGAGAGGGGTTTGTTGCATCCTCCATAGTATAGAGAGTTCCGAGCCTCTCAGGCAAGAGGATGATCTGTTGGGATCCTAGGGAGTGGGCATTCCAATCTGGAGATGGGGCATTTGAGTGTCTCAGCTGGATGGTGTTGTATAGGAGCTGGGGTGAGGGGAACATCTGGTGGTGCTGGGACATCTTTGAGGAAGGAGGGGGCAGGGTCAGGGAAGTGGAGGTAATGGGTGCATTCTTGGGGGGTAAAGAGGGCAAGTCGGTAGTGGAAGAGAGGATACAATAGGTTATAGGGGAGGTCGTTGATGATGTCAACGATTCCAACCAAAATGAGCCCATAGAAAGTGATTTCCCTTCCTGATGCAACCCATTTGAGGGTTCTCTTGAAACCTTGGTCATCAGCGAGGGTCTCTCAATGATCCAGATGGTTGGCAACCACAAGGATAGGGTGCATGAGTTCGAGATGGGCCACCACGAGGTCAATCGTTCTGCAAGTAACTCAGTGTTCAGTGATGGCAGGCAAGAAAAGGATATGGGCAAGCACAGTGGGGGAACTTATTAAATCGAAAATGAATTCTCATTTGTGGAAAGGTGGGAAGGATTCAAGACAAAGGGGAACAGGGTGGCAGTGAGATGGGAGATTCATAGCAACGATGAGATGATAGAGCAGAGAGGGAACCAACACCAGGAGGTCTCTAGCAATGCAAAGGGGATGGTTTGGGGGGTTCTGCCACAAGAGGGTCAGGATCTGTAAGATCCACTGGGTGTTCCATGAGGAACAGACATGAATGGGGATGGGAAAAGGCAGGGTAGGGTAGGTGAGGACATCGAGGGAGGGATGAACTTTTTGTTGTATGAGAGCAGGGGAGTCGTCGCAGGAGCTGAAAATGTTATCAAACCAGGGCGTGTTTATGTAGTATTGTTGGTGGAAGGGGAGTTGCCAGTTATGGGTTGCTCTGAGCCAGTGGGGGCACTGCATTTGGCTGTGGCCACAATTGTGGACTCCTGGTTGAGTTCAACACGTTCCCAGAACTGCTCAAGGTGGGTGGGGTATCCAGTGATGTCATGGATTCCTTTGGGGATGGCGTATGTCTCTGGATCATGGGTCTGGGGGCAAGGGCACCAGTAATGGAGTCCAGGGGTGAGTTCGAAGCCATAGATGATGGTTTCAACAACCTTGGGGAATTCCATTTGGTGGAGGGGGCATACTCAGACTTCAGACCTTTTATAGGGGACAAATGGGCAATGAATTCCTTTTTCAGTCCTGGTTCCCCCATGCTTCTTCATTCCCATTTCCCCCAGCCTGGACTGGGAAGGGCGCCATATAGTTGTTGTACTCCCATGGGCTGTTTGGGGAAAGGTTGACTTCCCAGCACCAGGCTGTTGACCGTCTGCCTCACATCATCTCTACCAGGTTTGTGTGCCCATCCTGGAATGTGGTCCTCTGCACCATCCCCGGGGTTCTCTCTGTTACACTGTACACTACCCTGATTTCATGCCTTTCCAAGAACCTTCCCACTACCCGATAGGAAATGAGGAGGCCAAGGATGGTGGTGATGATGAGGATCAGGGAGGTGGTGGAGAGGGTAAGCATGATGGAGGACATGATGATGGGGTGGGGCAGTGTCAAAGGTGGTACAACGGATGGGGAATTGTTGAGGTTGGGCAGCCTTATATAGTCGTAAAAGTGCCAAGGAGCTGGTTAAGTTCCATTCTGGTTCCCATGTATTCTTGGAGGAAGGATACCCCTGCCATTTGATAAGGTATTCATGTCAGCTAGGAGAGCCGCAGTGAGCTAAGATTCCTTTGACTTCATAAACCTCTTTGTTATTTTCAATGTTAGGTGGGGGTCAGAGGAAGTTGGGGCTGTGTTCGTCTGTTTCTGTATAAGGATAGAGTAGGGAGGCATGGAAATTTGGGTGTATTTTCCAAGAAGCTGGGAGTTGCAGTTTGTACATCAATGGGGAAAGGACCTTTTCGATTTCAAAGGGGCCAAGGTGGTGCAGAGCTAGTTTGGGGAAGGCATGGGTCATTTTTAGATTGGTGGCATCGAGCCAGACTTTCGTTCCCACTTTCCAAAATGGGGGTTTGCCGTTCCTTTGTTGTTTTATCTCTAGTTGGGCAAGATGGTGTGCCGCTAGGGTGTCATCCCTTGCTTTGTCAAGGAGGGAGAGGCGTTCTGTAAGTGCTGGAATAAATGTTTTTCCAATTTGGGGGTAGGCCCAGGGTTCATAGCCCATCATGAGAGAGAACAGGGATTTCTGTATTACGGAGTGGGTTAGGGCATTATGAGAGAACTCTGCCATCAGGAGTAGCTCTGGCCAGAAAGAGGGGTGTGTCTGACAAAACATTCGTAGATAGGTTCCCACTTCTTGGTTTACTCGTTTGGTCTCCCCATCGGTCTGAGGATGGTAGGCAGTGGAAAGGGCAACATCATAGTCCAAAAGTCAGGCAAGTTCCCTGGCGAAGGCAGAGGCAAACTGAGGGCCCCTGTCAGAGATTACTTTATCATGTAGGCTGAATCTGGGAAAAATGTGGGAGAAAAACAATTTCGCTACTTTAACAGCATTGGCATTTATGTTCGTGGGAATAAGAATCACCCCCTTTGTAAGCCGATGGTTGACCATGACCAGAATAGCATTATAAGGTCCCATGGTAGGGAGGCCAGATGTAAAGTCCATTGAGATTTGCTGGAAGGGGCGGGTGGTGTCAGATAGGATAGGGGAGAGTCTAGGAGAGATCGGGTGAGTGATAACCTTGTTCTGCTGACATTCTGCACAGCCAGCAACAAAATGCTGTACAAAGGTTGCCATCCCCAGCCACTAATAATCCTGCCAGAGGAGAGCAAGGAGGTGGAACAATCTGGCATGGCTGCTGGTGGGTGATTCGTGAACAGATTTGGTAAGAGATTGGTGGGAAGCTGGGGGTACATAGAGGTGATCCCGATAATATAGCAGGTTGTAGATGTAGTGCCAGTCTGCAGGAGAGGAAAATAGACATGACGTGGAGGGAGCAGAGAGGTGGTTGAGCGTGGAAGCAACAAAATCATCCGTAGGGGATGAGGAAGCGATCTAATCACGCAGTGCGACATCAATCATGTGGATCATTGCTGCAGGGGTAAGGAGGACAAGGTCTTGGTTATCTGCTGAAGTGTCTGGGAGATGAAGCCGGGATAAAGCATTAGCTGGGCCCATTGCCATTCTGGGGAGATGATGGAATATCAAATCGAAGTCCATGAGGAACAGCATCCAGCAAGATTGTCGGTGGGATAGTTGGTGAGGGGACTTAAAATAACTCAAATTCTTATGGTCTGTCAAGATCATTACTGGATGAGCAGTCCCCATTAAGTGATGACGCCACTCCTCAAGAACACGGATAACAGCCAACAATTCGCAATCATAAATGTTATAGTTGTGTTCCTTAGGGGAGAACGTTTGCAAGAAATAGGCACAAGGGTGGAGGTCGCCATTAGAATCTTTCTGCATGAGAACTGCCCCACAGGCTCCAAGGGAGGCATCAGTCATTATCCAGAACAGGGAGGAATTATCATGGAGACGAAGGACAGGTTTCATTTTAAAGGTGCCACAGAGGCATCGGAATGCCTGGTCACAAGCACCAGTCCAGGCCCATGGGGTTCCCTTGCGAGTCAGGGAGTTTAGGGGTAGTGCAATATCAGAGAACCCAGCAATGAACTTGCGGTAAAAGTTGCAGAATCCTAAGAAAGATCAAACATCCTTAACAGTTTGAGGGGTAGTCCACTTGTCAATAGTGGTCAATTTTCCAGGATCAAGGGCGATCTTGCCAGGTCTGAGGATGATCCCAAGGAACTCCACCTCATTTACTGAAAAGAAACATTTGGACAGTTTAAGGTAGAACTGGTGCTCTAATAGGCATTGTAACACCTTTCAGGTGCACTCATCGTGAGTTTGTTGGTCGGATGAATGGATAAGGATGTCGTCCATGTAAATGATTAGCCATCCTTCCACAATGTAATCCTGAAACACATTATCCATAAGAGCCTGGAATGTTGGAGGAGAGCCAGTTAGGCCAAAGAACATGACTGTTGGTTCAAAAAGGCCTAGGGGGGTGATGAAGGTGGCCTTCCATCGATCACTGGGTTTTATTCAAACATTGTTGTACCCCCAGCAAATATCCATCTTGATGAAGATAGAGGATCCTTTAACCTTGTTGACCAGTTCAGAAATCAATGGTAGAGGGTAGGCATTTTTGACAGTGAAGGAATTAACATATCTGTAGTCCTGGCAGGGGTGAAGGGAGCCATCCTTCTTTGCTACAAAAAAGAAAGGGGCCACTTGTGGGGATTTGGAGCAGACAATTTTTCCAGATGCAAGATGCTCCTTAATGAATTCTTCGCAGGTGAGAGTCTCCTTAGGGTTGAGGGGATACACCTTCACTACTTTTGGAATGAAGGCTTTAGTAAGGATGATTTCGTGATCAAACTTTTATTCAGGGGGGAGGGTTCCCAGTGGTGGTTCCTTAAATATGTGAACAAAATCATTACAGATGGATGGTAAAGGGGATTCCTTTAGTGTAGTCACCTGAGTGATTTGGGTCGAGAGAGTGGTCTTTCATATAGAAAGGTCAGCATCCTGCTTATGATGCAACCCTAAGTACCGTAGAAGATAGGGGTGATCTTTATCATTTATTAACTCTCGGGGAGGGGTGTTCAGTTCATCAGTGAGAAAGAGTTCCCCCTTAGTCCAATCTATCTGTGGGTTGTGTTTCTGGAGCCAGTCTATTCCAAGAATGACCAGGTCTTTAGCTGCATTGATCACATAGAAGTTTCGTCACTCCCTTAGTCCTCCACAGACTACTACAAGGGGGACATAATACCAGATGAGTCCAGCTGGATTTTGAGTTCTGTCCACATTTCTGGCAATGAGGGGGGTGCATAATTGGCAGGGAGTCCATCCCCCAGACCGGAGGGTTGAGTGGTTTATGAAGCTTTTAGTTGCTCTGCTGTCGACAAGGGCAAGGGTTGTAATAGTTTTCTTGCCAGGGTAGAAGAGGGTCAAAGAAATTTTCATAGAGCAGGGGTCTTCTTTAGATACAATTACACTGGCAATCTGTTCAGGAGAAGAAGACATTACTACTTCCCTCCCCAAGCAAACCCTGTTTGATTGCCACCCTTCATATGTTGGCGGCGGCACATTCCAGCTCTTCAGCATTGGTGCTGAGGGTGATATCTAAAACTTTGGCCAGCTCTTCCCTAGAGTATTTGGAGGAGGAGGCATAGTTGTCAAGGGGGTCAGTCTGGGCTACTCTGGCCCTTGTAGGGGTTCTCCCTTTGTCCTTTCGGTGGTTGGAGGAGCAGCAGCCTTGTTTCTTGCATATGAAGCAGAGGTTCTTTCGGAAGCATTCAGCTCGTTGCTCAGGGGAGAGCCAGACCACATCGACATCCATTGTGTTGGGGTCTCATCGAGGGGTGGAGGTGCTTCCTCCAGGGACATAGTATCCTTTACTGTTTTGGAGTTGATCCAACCAGATGGAGTTCTGTTCAAAGTTGCTAGCCTGCTTGATCCAGTATTTCCAAGTTGTCGGCTGAGGGTTGATGGTAATCATCATCTGGGCAAGTCTGAAGTGTACCCCTTTTCTTAGGAGGTCAATCAGGATCTCGTCATGTCTGGTTTCTAAACCACTTTGTCTGGCTGCAATCTCGAAGGCGGTGACAAATCTGTCAAAGTCCCCAAGGCATTTCCTCAGTGGGTTCCTCTCCTTGGGGTCAGAGTAGTCCACTTGTTTAATCTTGTAAAGCTCATTCCAGGCGATCTCTTTCAGCCCAACCAGTATAAAAGACACCTCAAAGGCAGTCTTAAACTGTACAAAAGTTGACTCTGCTGCTTTCAGGTACCAGGTTTCTGCAAATATGGCAGCCCTTCTGGTATTCATCTTGTTCAGGCAGGTGAGGATCCGCTCTGTATCTGTGTTGTAGAGGGTCTCATTCATTTCAAAGTAGGTGATCATTGCCAGCATCCATTGATTGGCACTCTTGGGCTCTCCATCGAAATCATTTGGCAGCCTGGCCTTTAGTTCAGTTTGTCTCGCCTCAAACATGGCAGGTATGGCTAGGTCCATTTCTTGGTCACTTTCAGAAGAAGAGTCAGAGAGAGGGAGAGGGGTGGGAATGGGGGCGGGGTCAGCTATGATGGTTGTTGGTTCAGGTTCAGGTAAGGGGGGTGGTACTGTAGTCAATGGGGTGGCTTCCTCAGAGAGGGGGTTTCTTGGTGGTTCGAGCCTAGGGGTGTTGTCCAGTGGAGGTGTTATAGAGAGAACAGGTGGGGTGGGTAAAGATATGGCAGGGCTTCTCCTTCTTCTTGACTGGTATGGGTTTCTTTCCCTTCAAGGAGGGGCGGGGGATGGGGACAGGTATTCCAAATGCAACAAGTATTCCAAGTCAGAGGACTCCTCCTATCGTAGGCTGTATGACATGGTTGTTTCCAGGTAGTGCCCTTCTGCTAAAAAGCAGGGGCATCAGAATGAGCTAGATCTTTTGTTATGTTGATGTAAACAATCTTGCTGTGGAGCATGTCCTTCAGCAGCGATATGAAGTCTAATAGAGGTCTGGGGTTTCAAGCGATGCCAACACACTCAGAGTGAGAAGAGTTACATGGTTAAATGTAGATCTAGCTAAGGAATACAGGATGGCTACAATGGGTATTTATAGGGGAGGAATGGGGGTGACGATCTGGGAGAACAATGGCTACCAGATTAGAAGAACAAAGGCGTAGTCCATATAAGGGAGACAATGGTTACTGGGAAAGGAGAACAAAGGGACCGGCCAAGCAGTTAGGCTAAGAATGGGGAGCAAGGGGACTGTGGCATCCATAGAGGAGCGAAGAGACTAAAAGGCCCCACTGGTCATCAATGGAATGATAGTATACAGGAGGAAGGGAAGGGTCCGGCGAGGGTAGAGAAGAAAATGTAACACCAGTAGTCCTGAGATAGGAGGTGTAGTAAGCGAAATTGGCCTGGATGGCCATGGGTGGGGTGCTCGTGTGTTTCTCTCACAAGTTTAGCATGAGCGGGTTCTGGAATGTACAGTTGTCCCTGGAAATATAGAAGGTTGTCGTGGTAGGACCAGTCGGTAGGTGCGGTCCGATGGATGGGGTACATGGTTGTGATTTCCTTCAACTGTTGTTCCACAAATGGGTCTGATGGTGTCATGCAGGCGATGAGGTTTTTTAGGCCCAAGTCAATGGTGCAGACCATGGTTATGGGGGTGAACAAAGTAACCTGGTTATTGTCAGAGGAAGTGTCAGGGGCAGTGATGTGGGAGAGAGCATCTGTGGGGCCCATCTGGTTGCCTGGGAGGTGGTGGAATGTGAGGTCAAAATCCATGAGGAACAGCATCCACCATGCTTGTCGGTGGGAGAGATTTTGTGGTTTTTTGAAATATGCAAGGTTTTTGTGATCAGTGAGCACAGTGACCAGATGTTGGGTGCCTGAAAGGTGATGCCACCACTTCTCCAGGGTATGGATGACTGCAAGCAGCTCCCTATCGTAGATGTCATAATTTCACTCCTCTGGGGAAAATGTTCATGAAAAGTAAGCGCATGAATGTAAATCTCCGTTTGCATCTTTCTGCATCAGTACTGCTCCGCATGCTACGAGGGATGCATCCATTATCAGCCAGAATGGTTTTGAGGAGTCAGGGAGATGGAGTATGGGTGAGGAGAGGAATTGCTGTTGTAAGGTGCAAAAGGCCAACTCATGGACTGGTTCCCATTTCCACACAGAGGACTTCTTGGTGAGGTCGGTGAGTGGTTTCGCTATATCAGAAAATCCTGCAATGAACTTTCAATAGAAATTGCAGATGCCTAGAAAGGATCTGACGGCTTTGACTGTGGTTGGGGGTTTCCACTCCTCAATGGCTTTTAACTTGGTGGGGTCTAGGGTGACCACTCCGGGTTTTACTACTAGTGCCAAGTATTCCACAGTGGTGGCGTCAAACATAGATTTGGACAATTTCAGGAACAAGGTGTGCTCCTGAAGGCATTGCAGTACCTTTTTGTGCACTCCTTTTGTTCAGCAAGGGTTGTTACATTGACATAAATAATCTTGCTGTCAAGCATGTCCTTTAGCAGCAATATGAAGTCTGATAGAGGTCTGGGGTCTCGAGCAATGCCAACACACTCAGAGTGAGAAGAGTTATGTGGTTAAATGTAGATCTAGCTAAGGAGTACAGGACAGCTACGATGGGTATTTATGGGGATGAGTAGGGGAAGATGATCTGGGAGAACAATGACTACCAGATTAGGAGAACAATAGTGTAGTCCGTATAGGGAAGACAATGGTTACCAGGAGAGGAGAACAAAGGAACCAACTGAGCCATTCAGCTAAGAATGGGGTGCAAGGGGACCAAGGCATCCATAGAGAAGAGGGGAGATGAGAAGACCCTGCCGGTTGTCGATGGAATAATAGTACACAGGAGGAAGAGAGGGATCCACTGGAGGAAGGGAAGAAAATGTAACAAGGGTGGTGGAGTGGATGAGGATGTCATCCATGTAAATGATTAGCCATCCCTCAGCAATATAGTCCCTGAAGACGTCATCCATTAATCATTAGAAGGTCAGTGGAGAGTTGCATAGTCCGAAAAACATGACAGTTGGCTCGAACAAGCCCAAGGGAGTGATGAAGGCTGCCTTCCATCAATCTTCAGGTTTGATGCATACATTATTATATCCCCATCTGACATCAAATTTGGTGAAAATGGAGGAGTCCTTAAGCTTGTCGATCAACTCAGAGATGAGCGGAAGGGGGGACACATTCTTGACAGTGTGCTCATCGAGGTAATGATAATCCTGGCAGGGGCGCAGACTGCTGTCTTTCTTTCCTACAAAGAAAAATAGGGATGCTTGGGGGGATTTTGAGGGAACAATTCGCCCAGCCGCTAACAGTTCTTTGATGAAGGTCTTACAGGCCTTGAGTTCTTTTGGATTTAGTTGGTATGCTTTGGTGACGTGTGGTTTGAAAGAGTCAGTGACAAGAATTTCATGGTCATGGGGGCATTCGGGTGGAAGCTGTCCAATGGGGGGTTCATCGAAGACGTCCTTGAACTCAGCATATTCCCTTGGTAGGACTACTTCCTTCAGCTCAGTTGTTTGAGCAATCTGGGTGGAGATAGTGGTTTTCCTCAATGCTTTGGTAATGTACCCATCAGGATTCTTTCCTAGGTAGTGTGTGATGTATACCTGTCGCATGTGGCACACTGCTGGAGAGGATAGTTCCAGCCTCTGGTTGGCCCAGTCAATAGTGGGCTTTTGTTTTCTCAGCCAGTCCATTCCTAAGATGAAGGGATCCTTTCTGCAGGTGATAACATAGCAGGTGAGAGTCTCTTCATGGTCGTCTATAATCAGGTGGATGTTGATGGTTTGCCTGACCATGCCCACCTGGTTAATGGTCCCGTCGACATTTCTGGAAAGTAGAGGAGAGGAGAATTGCTTGGTTTTCCACTTTGAAGAGGTTACTAGGTCCTTGTTTACGAATGAGGAGGTGGCACCACTGTCAATGAGTGCAAGGGTTTCTACAATTTTTCCATCTTGTTCCAGAGTAACGGGGACTTTGATTGCTTTAGTGGTACAACTGGATACAAATACAGAAGAGGGAGAGTATGACATAGCTAATGCCCTCCCCATCCAAAACCCTTATCATTGGTGTTGGTATCAGCGTGATTAACCGATTGTTCCTCATCAGGGCTCCCTCTGAATGCCATCTTCATGGTTTGCAGGATTTCATCTTGTGTGAATGGAAGGGTTCCCAAGTAGTCTTCTATGGGGGAGGTGTCAACCTTTCTGACCTTGTGTGGGGGTTTGCTCGAGGTTCCCAGCCTCTGGCTCCCTCGGTGGTTAGAGGTTCTACATCCAACCTGGTGATAGATGAAGCACTTGTTGCTTTTCATATGTTCAGCATGTTGTGCTGGGGAGAGTCTAGCAACATTGATGTCCATGGTGTTTGGGTCAGTGGAACGTCCATTCCTATGAGGGTTTCTGGCGACAGGTATGTACTGAGTTCTGGAGCATAGCTGTCGTACTCAAATGAAGTTCTGCTCAAAGATCCTTGCCTTGGCAATCCAGTCTTGCCAGGTGGTTGGCTGTGGGTTGATCATTGCCATCATGTTGGTGAGGGAGGTGGACACTCCTCAATTTAGCACATCGATCAGGATGTCGTCATGTCCGACATCAAGCTTGCTCCTTCCTACTGCTATTTCAAAGGCAGCGATGAAGTCGTCGAAGTTTCCTCGTTTCTGGTATGGGGGAAGTGGTTGTTCTGCAGGGTCAGGGTAATTGATTTGCTTAATCAGGTACAACTGGTTCCTGGCTTTCTCCTGTAGTCCAGCAGGGATAAATGAGTTGATAAACGCTGTTTCAAATGTGGCCCAGATAGCTCCTTGCACCTTAGGGTACCAGGTTTCGGCAAAGGAAGCTGGCCATCCTTCTGCCATCTTATTGAGGCAGGTTAGAATCATGATCTCATCGTTGTTGTAGATGCCAGGGTTTATATAGAAGTAGGCTTTCATGGCAAGCAGCCATCTCTGGGCGTTCTCTGGTTGTCTGTTGAAGTCAACAGGAAGTCCAGCTTTCAGTTCAGAGGTTCTCAGTAAAGCGGGTGCTGCGGGGACTGCTTGCAGTTGTTGTTGTGCCTGCTGTGCTTGTTGCGCCTGTCCGGGTTGGTTCATAGTTCTTGGGGAAGAGGGGGTAAGGGCTTGTGCTGCCTGATCAACTTTGTCGAGGGTGGAGTAGAGTGCTGCTTGGGTGGTGGTGAAGAAGATAGGAGGGGTTGGGGCATGGGTGGCAGTCTGTGGGGTGACAGCAGTGGAGGTCTGGGCAGATAGGGGATTTCCCTGGGGTTGAATCTGGGGAGTGGAGAGTGGTGGGGGTTCAAGGGACAGCACAGGTGCAGTGGGAAGGGTAGTACTTGGTCCTCTTCATCTTCTCTGTTGAAGGAGAGGGTTTGGTGGTGGCAGTCTTCCAGACACTCTTTGTGGCAGGGGTGGCTCAATGTATTTGGGTTCAGAGCAGGGTTGCTCTTCTTCTTGTTCCTCCTCAGAGAATTCAGGTGGACAGTAACCTCAGTATTTGTCTCTGCTAGACATGGTGTCAAAATGGTCTTGCCCTTCTGCAGCGATGGCAGGGGCGGTGGGTATGAGTTAGATCTTTTGTTACGCTATGCGTAAAGTCCAACTCTCAAGTGCTTCCTCAAGAGCGAAGCGATGTCTCATAGAAGTCCAGGTCTTGCTGAGTAGAACAACTGCAGCGGCGATGAGTTCAACTCTAGGTGTGTTAAGCATAGATCTAACTAGGGTACAAGTTCATGACTTGAGGGTATTTATGTGTCTGGGGAAACGAGTTAACTATAATGAGAAGTTAACGAGGAGGGAAGGCAAGTCCAATAGAGAAGGCAGAGGCAAAGGGCATAGACATCTAGGGAAGGTGACTGAGTAAGACTGGGCAAAGGGCATGGAGGAATGGGAAGGCAAATGAGTAAGGGAGCTGGGGTATTCTAGGAAGGTGGAGGCCTCATGGGATACATGTGGTCAAAGTCGAGAACGTCATGCCACATCACCTTGTCTACGGTTCCAGCCCAAGGCGAGAACAGGGGTTTATTGAGTGGGCATGGCTCAGGTGGGGGGGTGGAGGCGTCCGCGGGATCTTCCATAGGTTGGGGGCTCCATTGGACGTTGAAGTAAGTTTCTAAGAAAGACCTCCTCTGTTCCTCATTGTCAGAATTCATAACAAGTGCTCTGGTACAAGCATGACCATCTGCTCTCTGGGCACTTCGGACAAAATCATACCCTGGAGTTGATTCAGCGAAATTACACCTGGCCAGGCATTTGTACATCCATCAAGGAATATGTTTCCTCCTGTATGGCCTGTGCCCATGCTAAAACCCCCAGGCACAAGCCCAATGGGCTTCTTAAACAGCTGCCTATTCCAGAGAAGCCATGGAATTCCATCTTGATGGATTTCATTGAGCAACTCCCCATGTCCTCCAGTCACTCTGCAATCCTAGTCATCATTGACCATCTAACCAAACAGTGCATCTTCATTCCAATGGATGACAAGGTGACCTCTCTGGAGCTCGCACGGCTCTTCCTCCTCCATGTCTTTTCAAAGCATGGTGTTCCCTCCCACATCACCTCTGATTGAGGTTCGGAGTTCGTCTCTCACTTTTTCTGCTCGCTAGGGAAAGCCCTCAACATCCAGCTCCATTTCACCTCCAGATACCATCCAGAAGGAGATGGCCAAACAGAGTGTATGAACCAGACCCTGGAGCAGTACTTACATGTCTACTGTAACTACCAACAGGATAACTGGTCCAAGCTCCTGCCTCTGGTGGAGTTCACATACAACAACGCTCTGAACATGACCACTGGACTCTCCCCATTCTTCACCAACAAGGGCTACCACCCAAATCTGATGGTTCACCCCGAGAGAGATCTCACCTCCGCTTGAGTGCAAGAGTACTCCATCAACCTCAATTCCCTCCACTGGTACCTCCATGAGGAGATAGCTGCCACACAAGAGCACTACCAAGGACCTGCAGATGTGAAGCGAACTCTGGCTCCAGACTTCAAAGTCAGTGACCTCGTTTTCATCAAAGCCAAGTATTTCCACTCCACCAGACCTTCTAAGAAGCTCTCAGAGAAGAATCTTGGTCCTTACAGCATTATTGTGCAAGCCGGTATGCACTCCTTCATGCTCCACCTTCCAGACTTTATGAAGTCCATACACCCAGTGTTCCACATCTCACAATTAGAACCCTCTGTCCCCAACTTGATTACAAACCAGACTCAGGCTCTGCCACCTCTGGTCAAAGTCGAAGGAGAGTTGGAGTATGAGATAGCAGAAATTTTGGACTCGAAGGTAGATTGCAGATGGCAGAATTGCAAACTGCTGTACCTGGTGTGTTGGTCTAGCTATGAAGGTACTGACAAAGAAACATCTTGGTTGCTAGCTATGGAGCTCAGACATGCTTTGGAGTTAGTTGATGCCTTCAACCTCCGTTATCTGGACAAGCCAGGTCTGCACTCTGCTTAGTCATGTGTGATCACATTCACCACTCCATTTTTTCCTATGCTACTCACACCTCCTTGTTTACACACTCCTGCTCCACTCCTTCCTCTGTCTCTGCCCTACTTGCCCCCGCACTCTCTTCCGCTAACTTCTCCACCTCCTCCGCTACCCCTTCCAAGGACTCAGAGCCCACCTCTGACTCCAACTCCTCTGATGGCACTCTGTACAGCTCCACCATCTTGAG
>JBBPKP010000037.1:0-25283 GCA_038089335.1 Boletellus aff. obscurococcineus | reverse complement strand
AATGATGTCATGATGACATCATGGTGATGTCATAGGTCTGGCCTATAATGTCATAGATAAGGGTCTAGACGATTAATGAGCAGTCTAGCCCATGACGTTATAAAAATGAAGATGTGTCCAAAGTGAAATGTGAAGATGTGAAGTAGAGGGGTCCTTCATGGGAAAGTGTCCAAATATCATGTGACTGTGGGAAGTATCATGTGACCTGTCACATGATCACTGTAGGGATGAATGGTAGTGAAGGCTGCTAATAAGGTGTAGTGAAAGATAGAAAATGGTAAATAAAATGGGGAAAATAGAGGAAAAATCAGGAAAAATTATGTAATAGTATGGGGCTGTGTCATATTCCATAACACGAATTCCCAGGTATAGGGAGAGAGGCAGGCATCATGACACATTGCCTCTGCTTTGTCCATAATGGTGCATATAAATCTTTCAGCATGACCATTTTGTTGTGGGGTGTAAGAGGCAGATTGATAGACATGAACCCCTAAGTCTTTTAGCATTTTGTCAAATGCTTCAGACTTGTATTCTCCCCCTGCATCAGACATCCAGCCCTTAAATTGGGCATTATATTGGGTCTGAGCATATTTAATGAATTCCCATGTTACAGGGAGAGCAGCATTTTTGGTCTGCATAGGCATGCACTGTTACAATTTTGGCTGAGACCCCTGACAACAGAAGAGCCTCCTTCCTATCCACCTACTTCAATGTCTGGTGGAGCCCTCAACCCATGGAGGGATCCACCTCTATCTCTCCCCCTTCCCCTGTCCATGTTTCAGCAAGTGACACCCCATTCTGTGAATGGGCTGGATGTGAGGAACGTCCTACATGGCATGATATCCTGAACTTTGACCATGTATATCCTATGAGGCCCCTGCCTACTTCTTAGAGGACAGTTCCATCATTTCTCTTACTTAGTTGCCTTCCACCCATGATAACCCTTTGCCCACTTGCCTGCTTCCTACGGACTTGCCTACCTCTTCAGTTAGCTTCTCTTATGGCTAGCTTGTTTTCCCCAATCACATAAATACCTGTGAGTTATGTACTTGTTCCCTAGTTAGATCTACACTTAACATGCCTAGAAGTTTGACTCCTCCAGCTGCTGCATATTCAGTGAGACCTGGGATTCCTATGAGACTACACTTTGCTCCTAAGGAAGTGCTTGACAGTTAGACTCTACGTGTAGCGTAACAAAAGATCTAACTTGTCCAAGCCACCCCTGCTTTTCAGCAGAAGGGTGAGACCATCCAGAAGCCATGTCTGGCCAAGAATATCAAAGCTATTGACCACTGGAATCTTCTGAGGAAGAATGGAAGGAAGAAGAACACTACTCCGAACCAGAAGTCGTTGAGCCGCTCCCACCAAGAAGAATTGCAGGAAGACCCCTGCTGTTGAACCCTCTCCTTTAGCAGAGAAGACAAAGAGGACCGAGCACTACCCTCCCTGCTGTGCCTGTTCTGTCCATCGAACTGCCTCCACTCTTCACCCCCCAGATTCAACCCTCAAGAAATCTCCTATCCACTCAGACCTCCACTGCTGCCACCCCCCAACCCACCACCCATGCTCCCACTCCCCTGCTCATCTTTACCACTACCCAAGCTGCCATCCAAGCCACCCTCAACGCCCTTGACCCCATACAGCAGGCAGTACAAGCCATTACCCCCTCTTCCCCAAGACTTATGAACCAACCTGGACAACAACCAGTGCAAGCCCAGTTACCCCTGCCAGTGGTCCCCGCAGTGCCTGCAGCACCTAGAATAACCAAACTGAAAGCCGGACTGCCAACTGACTTTGATGGGAAGTCTGAGAATGCCCAAAGATGGCTGCTAGCCATGAAGGCCTACTTCTATATGAACGCACCAGTCTATAGCAATGACAAGATCATGATCCTCACCTGCTTAAACAAGATGGGACCAGGGCAACCTGCTTCTTTTGCTGAAACCTGGTACCCAAAAGTGCAAGGAACCACCTGGGCTGCCTTCGAAACTGTGTTTACCAACTCATTCATCCCCACCAGGCTGCAGGAGAAAGCTAGAAACCAGCTATACCTGATAAAACAGATTGACTACCCTGACCTGGCAGAGAGAACTCTTCCCCACCATTTGAAAAGAGGAAGCTTTGATGACTTCATCACCACCTTTGAGATAGTGGTAGGACAGAGCAAGCTTGACACCGGACATGACAACATTCTCATTGACATCCTAAACTGAGGAGTATCAACCTCATTGGCCAATATGATGGCCATGATAAACCCCCAACCAATTGCCTGGCAAGCCTGGATAGAAAAAGCCAGAGTCTTTGAACAAAACTACATTCAAGTAAGACAATTATAGGCCTGCTCCCAGTACATCCTGGTTGCCAGAAATCCTAGGAACAGGAGGGCCACCAACCCAAATGCTATGGACATAGATGTCACCTAACTCTCTCCTGCCCAATGAGCAGAACATTTGAAAAGCAACAAGTGCTTTGTCTGCCACCAAGTAGGTTGTTGTTCCTTCAACCATTGGGGAGGACCATAGAAAGCTGGGAAAGCTCTCCAGTGAGCCTGAACCATGGACGTCTCTGAAGTAACCAACTACATAGGAATGCTTCCATTCACCCAGAATGAAATCCTTTGAACCATGAAACTAGCTTTCGGAGGAGGAGGAGACACCAATGAAGGGCATCAGATCAACCATGTTGACATGCAGGGTGTTGGATGGGGAGGGCACTAGCTACATCCTGCTCTTCTCCTGCTATACTTGTATCCAGCTGCACCACCAAAGCAATCAAAGTCCCTATTACTCTGGAACAAGACAGAAAAATTGTAGAAACCCTAGCACTGATTGACAGTGGAGCTACCTCCTTGTTCGTAAACAAAGACTTAGTAAACACTTCTGGATGGAAAACCAAATGACTTCCTTCCCTGCTACTAGCCAGGAATGTTGACGGGATGATCAATCTAGCAGGAATGGTCAGACAAACCGTGAATGTCCACCTTATCATTGACGATCACGATGAAACCATCACCTGCTATGTAATTTTCTGTGGGAAGGACCCATTCATTTTAGGGATGGACTGGCTTAGGAAACAGAACCCAACCATAGACTGGGCCAACCAGAAACTCGAAATTCCTCACATGCTAATGTCTCAAGACAATCAAGCTTATGTCACCAAATACTTAGGAAAGGCCCCTGACTGCTATGTTGACAATGCACTGCGAAAAGTAACCCTATTCACCCAACTAGCCCAGTCTGCCCAATCTAAGGAGGTCACCTGTTATGTTTTCTTCTCTTTCCCCGCTGGACCCCTCCCTTCCCCCCATGTACTATCACTCTATTGATGACCAGCAGGGCCTCCTCGTGTCTCCCCTTCTATATGGACACCTCAGGCCCCTAGCTCCCCTTTCTTAGCCCTACTGTTGTCCCGGTTCCTTTGTTTCCTCTTTCTGGTACCCATTGTCCTCCCCATACAGACTATGCCATTGTTCTCCTAATCTGGCAGCCATTGTCCTCCCAGATTGTCGCCCCTACTCCTCCCCTATAAATACCCATCATAGCCATCCTGTATTCCTTAGCTAGATCTATGTTTAACCACATAACTCTTCTCACTCCAAGTGTGTTGGCATCGCTTGAGACCCCAGACCTCTATCAGACTTCGTGTTGCTGCTGAAGGACACACTTGACAGTGAGATTGTTTATGTCAATGTAACAAAAGATCTAGCTAGTCCTGATGCCCCTGCTTTCTAGCAGAAGGGCACTACCTGAAGACAACCACGTTATACAGTTTACAACAACCAGAGTCCTCTGACTCAGAAAGCTCTGAATGCTCGTTGCACTTAGAATACCTCTCCCTGTCCCCTGCCCCTCCTCGAAGGGAAAGAGCCCCTTTTTAGTCAAGAAGAAGAAGGAGCCCTTCTACATCCCTTCCTGCTCCCCCAATCCTTTCCATCACCCCACCCCCTGTTAACACTCCTAGGTTTGAGCAGACCAGGAACCCCCTCTCTGAGGAAGTGACCCCATTGACCACTGTACCCCTACCCCTACCCATACCAGAACAGGAACCTCTGCCCACCATAGCTGACCCCACCCCCACAGAAAACCACTCTGATCTCTCCTTGGTGAGCAACCTAGCAATGGATCTAGTTGTCCCACAAGTGTTTGAGGCTAGAAGGACTGAATTAAAGGTGGGGCTACTAAATGACTTTGATGGAGAGCCCAAGAATGCTAACCGATGGATGCTGGCAATGATTGCCTATTTTGAAATGAATGAGACCCTCTACAATATGGATACAGAGCAGATCCTCACCTGCCTGAATAAAATGAATACCAGAAGAGCTGCCGTATTTGCAGAAACCTGGTACCCGAAAGCAGCAGAGTCCACATTTGCACAGTTTAAGACAGCCTTTGAAGCATCTTTTGTGCTGGTTGGGCTGAAAGAGATCACCCAGAATGAACTTTACAACATAAAGCAGGCAGACTACCTGGATCCCAAAGAAAGAAACCCCTTGAGGAAGTGCCTTGGAGACTTTGACAGATTCATTGCTGCCTTTGAGATAGCAGCCGGACGTAGCAGCCTAGACACTGGCCACAATGAAATCCTGATTGACCTTCTGTGGAAGGGAGTGCACTATAGGCTTGCCCAGATGATGATCACCATAAACCCCCAGCCGACTACCTGGAAGGACTGGGTAAAACAGGCCAGAAACTTTGAACAGAACACCATCAGACTTGACCAACTCCAGAACTCCAAAAAGTATTATGTGTTACGTTGACATAAACAATCTCGCTGTTGAGCGTGTCCTTCAGCAGCGACATGAAGTCTGATAGAGGTCTGGGGTCTCGAGTGATGCCAACACACTTGGAGTGAGAAGAGTTACGTGGTTAAACATAGATCTAGCTAAGGAATACAGGACGGCTACGATGGGTATTTATAGGGGAGGAGTAGGGGTGACGATCTGGGAGGACAATGGCTGCCAGATTAGGAGAACAAAGGTGTAGTCCGTATGGGGAGAACAATGGGTACCAGAAAGAGGAAACAAGGGAACCGGGGCAATGGTAGGGCTAAGAAAGGGGAACTAGGGGCCCGAGATGTCCATAGAGAAAGGGAGAGATGAGGAGACCCTGCTGCTCATCAATAGAGTGGTAGTACATGGGGGGAAGGGAGGGGTCCAGCAGGAAAAGAGAGGAAAATGTAACATTATGTCCCCAGAGGAACCCCCTCTTCCACCCAACGGGACCCCAACGTGATGGACATTGACTCTGTGTGACTTTCCCCTGAACAATGAGCTGAGTGCTTCCAAAAGAACTTATGCTTTGTCTGTAAGAAACCAGGATGTTGCTCTGCCAACCATCGGAAGGACAAGGGGAGACCCCCAGCTAGAGCCAGGACCACACAGACTGATTCCCTAGATAACTACATCTCAACCTCGAAGTACTCTAGGGAGGAGTTGGCCAAGGTACTTGACATTGCCCTTAGCGCCGATACTGAGGAGTTAGAGTCTGTCATGCCGATGTGTGAAGAGTAGTGATCAAACAGGGTTTTGCTTGGGGAGGGAAGTAGTAACGTCTTCTCCTCCCGAACAGATTGCCAGTGTAATTGTATCTAAGGGAGACCCCTGCTTTATGAGAATTTCCTTGACTCTCTCCTATCCTGGCAAGAAAACCATTACAACCCTCGCTCTTGTAGACAGCAGGGCAACCAAAAGCTTCATAAACCTGACGACCCTCCACACTGGAGGATGGACCCCTCAATGACTACGAACTCCTCTTATTGCAAAAAACATGGATGGAACCCAGAACCAGGCAGGGCTAATATGCCTTTACGTCCCCTTGAAAGTAGTATGCGGAAAGCTAAGGGAACGATGAAACTTTTATGTTATCAATGCAGCCAAAGACACTGTGATCCTTGGCATAGATTGGCTCCAGAAGCACAACCCCCATACTGACTGGACCTGAGGAGAGTTATCCCTCACAGACAACCCAACTGATCCTCCCAGAACTTTAGCAAATGACGAGGACCACTCCTATCTCCTCAGGTACTTGGGAATGCACCACAGACAGGATGCTGACCTTTCCATATAAAAGACGACCTTATCCACCCAGATTGCCCAAGAAGTTACAAAAGACAAAACCCCTTTACCCGCCATTTGCAATGACCTTGCTCACATATTCAAGGAACCCCTGCTTGGGACCCTTCCTCCTGAATGGAAGTTTGATCATGAAATAGTCCTGATGGATGCCTTTGTCCCTAAAGTCGTGAAAGTCTACCCCTTGAACCCCAAAGAAACCCTTGCATGCAAAGAATTTATGAAAGAGCATCTAGAATCAGGGAAGATTGTCTGTTCCAAATCCCCTCAGGCCGCACCTTTCTTCTTTGTAGCAAAGAAGGATGGCTCCCTTTGTCCGTGCCAAGACTACAGATACGTGAATTCCTTCACAGTTAAGAATGCCTACCCTCTGCCCTTGATCTCAGAATTGGTGGACAAAGTAAAAGGATCTTTGATCTTTACCAAGATGGATATCCGGTGGGGATACAACAATGTCCACATCAAGCCTGCAGACCGATGGAAAGCCACTTTTATCACCCCCTTCGGCCTTTTTGAATCAACAGTCATGTTCTTCAGATTGACAGGCTCTCCCCCCACTTTCCAGGCACTAATGGATGACATTTTCCAAGATTATATTGTGGAGGGATGGCTAATCATCTATATGGATGACATCCTTATACACTCTTTGGACCAACAGACCCATGACGAACGAACCCGCAAAGTCCTACAATGTCTCTCTAACCACCAGTTCTACCTGAAACCATCTAAGTGCTTCTTCTCAGTAAATAAAGTGGAGTTTTTGGGAATAATCCTATGACCCAGGGAAATCACCTTGGATCCCAGGAAGCTGGATGTGATCGACAAGTGGACCATTCCTAAATCTGTAAAAGACGTGCACTCTTTCTTGGGATTCTGCAACTTCTACCGGAAGTTTATTGCAGGATTCTCCAATATCGCTTTGCCCCTCAACTCCTTAATGAACAAGGGAGCCCCCTGGGCATGGACCCCCACCTGTGATCGTGCTTTTCGTCAACTATGGGATGCTTTTAAGTCGAAACCCATCCTCCACCTCCCTGATAACACTGCCCCTTTTTGGGTAATGACTGATGCGTCCCTCGGAGCATACGGGGCCATCCTTATACAAAAAGATGCCAATGGGGATCTTCACCCCTGTGCTTATTTTTCAAAGACCTTTTCCCCAGAAGAATGCAACTATAACATCTATGATTGAGAACTCCTGGTGGTGATTTCTGCGCTTGAGGAATGGTGACACCACTTAATGGAAACCCCTCACCCAGTAACAGTCTTGACTGACCACAAGAACTTGAGTTATTTCAAATCCCTGCATCAGTTGTCATGGCAACAGTCCAGATGGATGTTATTCCTTATGGATTTTGATTTAACTTTCCACCATCTCCCCGGAACAGCAATGGGACCTGCCGATGTGCTATCTCGCCTCCATCTCCCAGACACCTCCTCTGATAACCAAGATCTTGTCCTCCTAACCCCAGCAGCTATTGTTTGCACCATTGACCTGGCACTCAAAGAGCGCATTGCCGCCTCTTCCCTGACAGATGATTTCATCGCCTCTGCATTAAACAGCCTCTCCACCCCCTTGACCTCCTGCTTATTCTCTTCCCCATTGGACTGGCAATACACTGACAACCTTTTATACTATAAAGATCGCCTCTATATTCCCCCTGATGCTCGTCAGTCCCTGATGGCATTGGTACATAATTCCCCCACAAAAGGGCATGCCAGGACATTCCGACTTCTTTCTCTCCTCCGACAGGACTATTGGTGGCCGGGGATGGCCACCTTTGTACAAACCTTCGTTGCTGGCTATGCTTTGTGTCAGCAAAACAAGGTTATCACTTACCCAACTACCCCTGGCCTCACCCCCATCCCCTCCGAGGCCACCCGACCCTTCCAGCAGATCTTGATGGACTTTACCTCCAGGCTTCCCCCTGTGGGACCCCATAATGCTATTCTGGTCATGGTCGACCATGGACTTACAAAGGGGGTGATTCTCATTTCCACAAATGTAAATGCTGATGCTGCCGAAGTTGCCAGGCTGTTCTTTTCCCACCTCTTTCCCTGATTTGGCTTATATGACAAAGTGATCTCTGACCGTAGTCCCCAATTCACTTCCACCTTTGCTTGGGAACTCACTCAACTTCTGGATTACGATGTTGCCCTCTCCACAGCCTACCACCCTCAGATGGACGGAGAAACCGAACAAGTCAACCAAGAGGTTGGAACTTACTTGCGGATGTTTTGCCAGGCAAATCCGATGTCCTGGCCAGAACTTCTCCCAATGGTGGAGTTCTCTCATAATGCCCTAACACATTCCATAACAAAGAAGTCCCCATTTTCTCTCATGATGGGTTACGAACCCCAAGCCTATCCCACTATAGGAAAGACCTTTATTCCTGCACTAACTGAACAACTTTCCCTTCTTGAGAAGGCCAGGGATGATGCCCTAGTGGCACATCGCCTTGCCCAACTGAATATGAAACAACAGAGAAATGGTGAACCCCCTTCCTGGAAAGTCGGAACTAAGGTGTGGCTTGATGCTGCGAATCTAAAAATGACCCATGCCTTCCCAAAGTTAGCACCCCACTATCTCAGTCCCTTCGAAATTGAAAAAGTCCTTTCCCCATTGACGTACAAGTTATGACTCCCTGCTTCTTGGAAAATACATCCGAACTTCCACACTTCGCTACTTTACCCTTATACGGAAACTGACAAACATGGCCCCAACTTCCTCTGACCCCCACTGAATGTTGAGAACAATGAAGAAGTCTACAAAGTTGAGGGCATCTTAGCTCATCGTGGCTCTTCTAACTGATGTGAATACCTTATCAGATGGCGGGGATATCCTTCCTCTGAGAATATGTGGGAACCAGAATGGAACTTTACTGGCTCTTTGGCCCTTTTATGACTATATAAGGCCGCCAGACCTCAACAATTTCCCATCGTTCGTACCACCATCGACACTGCCCCCCACCCCACTCATAACCATGTCCTCCATTACTATCACCCTATTCACCACTTCCCTCCTTGTCCTTATATTTGCCATCCTCGCTTCTCTCACCACCTATTGGGTGGTGGGATTATTCTTGGAACGGCACATAGTGAGGGTAGTATACAGTATTACGGAGAGAACCCCTAGGACCGTGCAGAGAACCCAGTTCCAGGACAGGCACACTACAGTCATGGAGACGATGTTGTGGACTATTTTCCGCAACCAAGACTTAGCCACGGACAACCTAACCATAGTACGTTTCACCTGCTAACCCTTAGCTAACCCTGGGCAGGGAAACCCCTTTACAATACAAACACATTACCAGGGCTAGCACTGCCTTCGCATTCAGACTTCCATTTCCGCGGTGCAGCCATTGTTGCCATGCACAGCCCTTTCATCTCCACGCTGTGCAAGGCTGTACCATAGCCCCCTTTCATCTCTGCGCTGTGTAAGGCCATACCACTGCCCCCATCATGTTTCAGCCACTGATGCACAGCCTACACAGCCCTGCGCAGCAGATGACTCGCACGATACAACTCACATGGACTCTTATGATATGCCTAATCAGGCCGCCTCTCACTTTCTAGCACAGTCGCTACCAAACATGTACAAACACTGGAATAGGATATAAACCTGGGCGACTGAGCTGGAACCCCAGTTCAGTCTCTTGGACCTTCACCATCATCATCAGGGCTTAGCCTTGCTAGCTCTTTACTCTTACCTCTAGTCTCACTCCCCTTCATAAGCCCAGTCGCTGGACTGCTATACGCATCTGGACATAGGCTATAGTTGGGTTGTTTCAGACGACAGGAGGAGGGAGATCGAAGGCCTGGACATGGGAGATCAACATGTCCCCACATGGACCTTGGGAGACGAACAACTATGTTGCTCCCTTCCCTGTCCAGGCTGGGGGAAATGGGAATGAGGATGCATGGGGGAACTAGTTGAGAAATCCAATGCTATGCTTGTCCCCTCCTCCTTTATAAGTTCGACTAAAAACTCGGCCCCTCCCAAATGGACTTCCCCAAAGTCATTGAAACCATTGTCTACGACTTTGAACTCACTCCCAGACTTCACTGCTGGTGCTCCTGCCCTCAAAAGCATGACCCTGAGACCTGCGCTATCCCCAAAGGAACCCACAACATCGCCAGCTACCCTGCCCACCTTGAACAGTTCTGGGAATGCATTGAACTCGACTGACTGTGTGCTATTGAGACCGCTGCTTGATGTGGCAAAACCACTGGGCCAGACGTCCCTATAGAAGGAGAGACCCCCTCCATAAGCAGTACTACTTAAACGTTGCCTGGTGCAACAGTGTCTTTGGCTCGTTTGACGACTCCCCCTCCCTTATTCGCAGAAAAGTCATTCATCCCTCCCTCGACATCTACCCCATTCCTACTCCCCCCTTCTACATCCCCAGACACGTACAATGTTCCTGGAACACCCAGTGGGTGTTGCAGATCCTCACTCTTCCCTGGGAAAACCCTCCCAACTGACCCCTGTTATTAGCCAATGACTTTCTGGTGTGGGTTCCTTCTCCACTTTATCACCTTCTCACTGCTATGAATCTCCCATCTCACTGCAACCCCGTTTCCCTATGCCTGGAATCTTTCCCTCCTTTTCACAAACGGGAGTTCATATTTGACTTAATCAACTCTCCAGTGGTCCTAGCCCACATCCTATTCCTACCCGCTGTCACTGAACATCAAGTCACTCATAGAGCAATTGATTTGGCTGTTGCCCACCTTGAGCTTATGCACCTTGTACTCGCCATAGCCGATCATCCAGACAGGAGAGACACCCTTGTGGATGATGAAGGATTCGAATGCACCCTCAAAAGGGTCACAGCTGGAAGGGAGGTTACCTTCTATGGGCTTATTTCCGCTGGCATCATTGACATCATCAACGATCTCTCCTATAACCTATTGTATCCTCTCTTCTGCTACCAACTCACTCTCTTCACCCCTCGAGAACAAGCCTGCTATCTCAATTTCCCCAACCCTCCCATCGCTAAAACCCTCCCGACACCACCAGATGTTCCCCTTGCCCTGCCTCCTGTACAATGCCATCTGGCTGAGACACTCGAATGCCCTGTCTCCAGACTGGAACGCCCCCTCCCTCGGATCCCAGCAGACCACCCTCTTGCCCAGGAAGCCCATAACTCCCCCTTCTGTGGAGGGTGCAATGAACCTCTCTCTCCCACCCACTGATGCCCTGACAAACTTGACCCAGATCCTATCCTATGCCTTGAGTGCTCTTCCCCCTCTCACTCCCACACCACCTGTCCTGAGTACACCTGCCTGAATTGTCAGCTCCCCTGACCCATGCATCCTCAGCACAAATGCCCAGAACTTGTTTGTCCCAACTGTTATGGATGGGGACATACTCGATGAAACTGTGTTTACCCTCAGCACTATTCCCCTCCCCATCCTGGACCCTTCTGCGATAGATGCTTCCATCTGGGCCATATGGGAGTCAGATGCACTTGCTGACTTTTCCTGGCACCCAGACCCTCCCCCCTCTGATATCATTCCAATCCGGGTCCTGAGTCCTCCAATGACAAACAGACCCACGTATCCCATTCCTCTCCTACACCCCCATCCTTGCCTGTGGCTGGCCCTTCCTCATTGGGTGATGTCCCCACCTCCGTCCCCCCTCCTTATCATGGATGAGTGGCCTCAGTGGCTTGAATCAGAGTTTCAAGCTCAGCAGGGGGGTAATGTTACATTTTCCTCTCTTTCCCTGCCAGACCCCTCTCTTCCCCCTATGTACTACCACTCTATTGATGAGCAGCGGGGTCTCCTTGTCTCTCCCCTTCTCTATGGACGCCTCGGGCCCCTAGTTCCCCTTTCTTAGCCCTACCATTGCCCTGGTTCCCTTGTTTCCTCTTTCTGGTACCCATTGTCCTCCCCATACGGACTACACCATTGTTCTCCTAATCTGGCAGCCATTGTCCTCCCAGATTGTCGCACCTACTCCTTCCCTATAAATACCCATCGTAGCCATCCTGTATTCCATAGCTAGATCTACGTTTAACCACATAACTCTTCTCACTCCGAGTGTGTTGGCATCGCTCGAGACCCCAGACCTCTATTAGACTTTGTGTTGCTGCTGAAGGACACACTCAACAGCAAGATTGTTTACATCGACATAACATCACCCTCCCTGAGAAGTACACTGAATACAAGGGAGTCTTTGATGAACCTCCAATTGGGAAACTTCCCCCAGAATGATCTTACAATTATGAAATCATCCTAACTGACTCCTTCACTCTGTGCATAGCAAAGGCCTATCAACTGAACCCCAAAGAGTTGGAGGCCTGTCACGAATTCATCAACAAACACTTAAAAGTGGGGAGGATTTGACCATCCAAATCCCCTCAGGCATCCTCTTTTTTCTTTGGAGAAAAGAAAGATGGGTCACTATGACCTTGTTAGGATTATTGATACCTAAATGAACACACTGTAAAGAATGCTTACCCCCTCCCTCTCATTTCTGAACTAATCAACAAGCTCAAGAACTCTTCTATCTTCACTAAGTTCAACATGTGATGGGGGTACAACAATGTGCGGATAAAGGAGGCTGACTGATGAAAGGCCACATTCATCACCCCGTTTGGACTGTTTGAACCAACCATGATGTTCTTCGGCCTGTGCAACTCCCTGCCTACCTTCCAATGCCTCATGGATGACATCTTCCAGGACTATATTGCTGAAGGATGGCTGATTATTTACATGGACGACATCCTAATTCACTTGGACGATGCTGATACCCATGTTGACCACATGAGAAAGGTGCTCCAGCGGTTGTGGGAGCACAACCTTTACCTCAAACTTTCCAAGTCCATGTTTAACTCACCAACTGTGGAGTATTTAGAACTGGTAGTACACTCCGGAGCGGTCACTCTTGACCCAACTAAACTCGAGGCCATCAAAGATTGGCAACCCCCTACCACTGTCAAGGCCATCTGTTCCTTTCTCGGCTTCTGCAATTTTTACAGGAAATTTATCACTGGATTTTCTGACCTAGCCAAGCCACTCACCAACTTAACTAAAAAATCCTCCCCCTGGAAGTGGGAATCAGTCCATGACAATGTGTTTCATACCCTTCAAAAACAATTCCTTTCCTCTTCAGTCCTTTGCCTCCTGAACTCATCTAACCCATTTTGGGTCATAACTGATGCTTCCTTGGTCACCTGTGGGGCAGTCCTCATGCAGAGGGACAGTAACGGTGATCTCCACCCATGTGCCTATTTCTTGCAAACTTTCTCCTCTGAGGAGTGTAACTATGACATCTATGATCATGAGCTTTTAGTGGTTACCGTGCCCTCAAGGAGTGGCAACATCATCTCTTGGGCACCACCCACCCTGTCACCATTCTCACTGATCACAAGAACCTTGCCTATTTCAAACGCCCTCAGAATCTCTCTCATTGGCAAGCATGCTGGATGCTTTACCTGATGGATTTTGACCTGGAATTTCACCATCTCCCCAGAACTCAGATGGGCCCTGCTGATGTGTTATCCTGCCTCAATGCCCCTGATGCATCAACCGATAATGCTTAGGTCACTCTGTTCATGCTGGTAACTATGGTTTGTGCCATCAATTTGGGCCTGTATAATCTTATCATGTCCACCACGGCAACAGACCCATTTATGGAAACCCAGCTTTGCCACATTACTGCCAATTACCCCATCTCCACGACTTCTCTGGTGGATTGGGCCTATCATGATCAGCTGCTATACTTTTGAAATCGACTTTATGTCCCCGAACCTGCCAGAGCCAAGTTGGTTCAGGACACCCACGAGCACCTATTCCATGGCCACCTAGGCCAGTTTCACCTCTTGCTATTACGATTTCTTCTCTTCCTCCACTGGATCCCTCTCTTTCTCCCATGTACTACCACTCCATTGACAACCAACGAGGCCTTCTTGTATCTCCACTTCTCTATGGACACCTTGGCCCCCTTGCACCCCATTCTTAGCCTTACTGCTGGGCTGGTTCCTTTGTTCCCCATGTATGGTAACCATTGTCTCCTCTATATGGACTACACCATTGTTCTCCTAATCTGGTAGCCATTGTTCTCCCAGATCGTCTTCCCCATTCTTCCCCTATAAATACCCATCGTAGCTGTCCTGTACTCCTTAGCTAGATCTACATTTAACCATGTAACTCTTCTCACTCTGAGTGTGTTGGCATCACTCAAGACCCCAGACCTCTATCAGACTTCATGTTGCTGCTGAAGGACACGCTCGACAGCGAGATTGTTTATGTCGATGTAACAAAAGATCTAGCTAGTCCTGACACCCCTGCTTTTCAGCAGAAGAGCACTACCCAGAAGCAACCACATCGTATAGATTACGACAGGAGGAGTCCTCTGACTTGGAACACTCATTGCATTCGGAATACCTCTCCCCATCCCCTGTCCCTTCTCAAAGGGGAAGAAATCCACCCCAACTAAGAAGAAGGAGAAGTCCCTCCATTTTCTTACCTGCCCCACCTGTCCTCTCCATTAACCCTCCACTGGTTGACACCCCTAGACTTGAACCACCCTGAAACCCCCTCTCTGAAGAAACCACCCCACTGACAGCAATACCCCTCCCTCTCCCAGAACCCGAACCCTTGTCCACCATAGCTAACCCACTGAACCCCCCCTCTGACCACTCCTCCAAGAGTGACCACAAAGTGGACTTAGCAGTATCTGCCATGTTTGAAGTGAGATGTACCGAGTTGAAGGCAGGCCTACCTAAGGACTTCAATGGTGAACCCAAGAGTGCCAATCTATGGATGCTGGCAATGATCACCTATTTTGAAATGAACGAGACCCTCTACAACATGGATGCTGAGAGGATTCTCACCTGCCTGAATAAAATGAATACTGGAAGGGCCGCCATTTTTGCAGAAACCTGGTACCTGAAAGCAGCAGTGACTAAATTTGACAAGTTCAAGAAAGCCTTTGAAGCATCCTTTGTTTCTGTGGGGCCGAAAGAGATTGCCTGAAATGAGCTTTACAACATAAAGCAAGCTGACTACCCTGACCCCAAGGAAAGAAACCCACTCAGGAAGTGCTTGGGAGACTTTGACAGATTTGTCGCTGCTTTTGAGATTGTGGCAGGATGAAGTGGTCTGGATGAAGGCCACGACGAAATACTTATTCACCTTCTGAGAAAGGGAGTACACTTTCGACTGGCGCAGATGATGATTATGATCAACCCTCAGCTGACGACCTGAAAGGATTGGGTCAAGCAAGCCAGAAACTTTGAACAGAACACCATTAGACTTAACCAGCTGAGGGACAAGAAAGGCTACTATGTTCCTGGAGGTACCCCCTCCCCTTGACGAGACCCTAATGCCATGGACATTGACTCTGTCCACCTAACCCCTGAACAATAAGCAGAATGCTTCAGAAAGAACCTCTGCTTCGTCTGTAAGAAACAAGGGTGTCGCTCTGCTAACCATCGAAGGGATAAGGGGAGGGCTCCAGCTAGAGCCAGGACCACCCAGACTGACCTTCTTAATAGCTATGCCTCTACCTCCAAGTATTCCAGGGAGGAGCTGGCTAAAGTCCTTGACATTGCCCTCTATGCTAACGCCAAGGAATTAGAATCCATCACTGCTGACGTACAAAGAGTGGTGATTGAACAGGGTTTTACTTGGGGAGGGAAGTAGTAATGTCTTCTCCTCCCGAATGGATCGCTAGTGTAATTGTATCTAAAGGAGACCCCAGATCTATGAGAATTTCTTTAACTCTCTCCTACCCTGGCAAGAAAACCGTTACCACCCTCACTCTCATCAACAGTGGAGCAACTAAAAGCTTCATAAATCTGACAACCCTCCATGCTGGAGGATGGACCCCATGATGATTACACACCCCCTTTATCACCAAAAATGTAGATGGAATGCAGAACCAAGCTGGACTAATCCACCACTACATTCCCCTCGTGGTAACCTGTGGGGGACTATGAGAATGACAGAACTTCTATGTGATTAACACTGCCAAAGACTCCATCATCTTGGGGATAGATTGGCTTCAGAAACATAACCCCCAGATTGACTGGGCTAAGGGGGAGCTCTCCCTAGTCGAGGACCCAGCTTGCCCACCCTGGATACTAGCAAACAACGACAACCACCCCTACCTCCTTTGCTATTTGGGAATACATTATGACCAGGATGCCGACCTCTCCTTATGAAAGACTACCCTTTCCACTCAGATTGCTCTGGAATCAAAAAAGGAGGAAACCCCTTTACAGCCCATCTGTGACGACTTCACACATGTCTTCCAGGAACCACCAATAGGGACCCTTCCTCTGGAATGAAAGTTTGACCATGAAATAGTTCTAACTGAAGCGTTTGTCCCCAAGGTGGCAAAAGTATATCCTCTTAATCCCAAGGAAACCCTCACCTGTGAGGAATTCATCAAGGAGCACCTAGCCTCTGGAAAGATTGTTTGCTCCAAGTCACCCCAAGCTGCTCCTTTCTTTTTTGTAGCAAAGAAGGACAGCTCCCTTCGACCTTGTCAGGACTACAGATATGTTAACTCTTTCACAGTCAAAAACGCCTATCCCCTGCCGTTGATCTCTGAACTGATTGATAAGGTCAAGGGATCATCTATCTTCACCAAGATGGACATTCACTGGGGGTACAATAATGTCCAAATCAAACCCAGTGATTGGTGGAAAGCTGCTTTCATCACCCCCCTGGGTCTGTTTGAACCCACCATCATGTTCTTTGGCCTGACAGGCTCTCCCCCCACATTCCAAGCCTTGATGGATGATGTTTTTTGTGACTACATCACAGAAGGATGGCTGATCATCTACATGGATGACATCCTCATCCATTCCTCTGACCAAGTGACTCACAATGAATGAACCCGGAAAGTCCTACAATGGCTCTCTAACCACAAATTCTTCCTCAAGCCGTCCAAATGCTTCTTCTCAGTAACAGAGGTTGAGTTCTTAGGCGTCATCTTGCGACCCGGAGAGATTACTCTGGACCCTGGAAAGTTGTCCACCATCAATGAGTGGACCACCCCTAAAACTGTGAAAGATGTTCACTCTTTTCTGGGTTTTTGCAACTTTTACCGCAAATTCCTCACAGGCTTCTCTGACATTGCATTACCCCTGAACTCCCTGACATGCAAAGGGGCCCCTTGGGCTTGGACTCCTGCTTGCAACCATATGTTTTGTCAACTCCGGGATGCCTTTAAATTGAAACCTGTACTTTGCCTTCCTAATAATTCTGCCCCTTTCTGGGTGATGACCAACACTTCCCTTGGTGCTTGTGGCGCGGTCCTTATGCAAAAAGACTCCAATGGAGACCTCCACCCATGCGCCTATTTCTCAAAGACTTTCTCCTCTGAGGAATGAAACTATGACATCTATGACTGGGAATTGTTGGCGGTAATCCATGCACTTGAGGAATGGCACCACCACTTAACAGGGATGGTTTACCTGGTAACAATCTGGACTGATCACAAGAATCTAAGTTACTTCAAGTCCCCCCACCAATTATCTCGATGGCAATTATGGTGGATGTTATTTCTCATGGACTTTGACTTAGTGTTTCAGCACCTTCCCAGCACTGCGATGGGACCAGTGGATGCACTATCATGCCTTCATCTGCTGGACACCTCCACTGACAATCAGGACCTTGTCCTACTCACCCCAGCCATGATGGTCCACACTATTGATCTGGCATTAAGAGATCGCATCGCTGCTTCCTCCTCAACTGACGACTTTGTCTCCTCTGCACTCAACCATCTCTTCTCACCCTTGACATCTTGCCTGTTTTCCTCCCCGTCTGACTGGCAATACATGGACAACCTTCTGTATTATCAGGATCACCTCTATATTCCCCCTAACTCCCGCCAGTCCTTAACCAAATCTGTCCATGAATCCCCCATGGGAGGTCACGCCGGCTCTTTCCGACTCCTTTCCCTTTTGCAACAGGACTATTGGTGGTCGGGAATGGCCACTTTTATGTGAAATTTTGTGGCAGATTGTGCCATTTGTCAACAGGATAAGGTCATCACTCACCTGGTTGCTCCTGGCCTTTCCCCTATCCCATTTGCTGCCACCTGCCTGTTTCAATAAATCTCAATGGACTTCATGTCTGGACTCCCCTCCGTGGGAACTAATAATGCTATTCTGGTCGTGGTCGACCATGGGCTTACAAAAGGGGTGATTCTCATTCCCATGAATGTAAATGCTGATGCCACCAAGGTCACTAAACTTTTCTTTTCACATGTCTTTCCCAGATTCGGACTACATGACAAAGTAATCTCCAACCGAGGACCCCAGTTCACTTCTGCCTTTGCCAGGGAACTTGCCTGACTATTGAACTATGATGTTGCCCTCTCCACCACCTACCACCTGCAGACTGATGGCGAAACCAAGCGGGTTAACCAGGAGATTGGAACTTACTTACAGATGTTCTGCCGAGCCAACCCGTCATCCTGGCCAGAACTTCTTCCAATGGCTGAATTCTCCCATAATGTGCTGACACATTCCATAACCAAGAAGTCCCCCTTCTCTCTCATGATGGGCTATGAACCCTGGGCCTATCCTGCATTAGGAAAAACTTTCATTCCCACACTTACAGAACAACTCTCGCTTCTTGAAAAAGCCAGAGATGATGCCTAGCGGCACACTGCCTCGCCCAACTACAGATGAGACAGTGAAGGAACAGCAAACCCCCATTCTGGAAAGCTGGAACAAAAGTATGGCTTGATACTACGAACCTAAAAATGACCCATGCCTTCCCCAAACTCACGCCTCGCTGCCTAGGTCCCTTTGAAATCGAAAAGGTCCTCTTCCCGTTAATGTATAGGTTATGGCTCCCTGCTTCTTGAAAAATACATCCGAACTTCCATACTTCCCTACTCTACCCTTACATGGAAACCAATGAACATGGCCCCAACTTCCTCCGACCCCTGCCTGACATTGAGAATAACGAAGAGGTTTACGAAGTCGAAGGCATCTTGGCTCATCATGGCTCTTCTAGCCGACGCAAATACCTCATCAAATGGTGGGGATATCCTTCCTCTGAGAACATGTGGGAACCAGAATGGAATCTAACTAGCTCTTTGGCCCTTTTACGACTATATAAGGCTGCCAGACCACAGCAATTCCTCATCTGTTGTACCACCATCGACACTGCCCCCCACCCCATCCATAATCATGTCCTCCATTACCATCACTCTATCCACCACCTCCCTCCTTGTCCTCTTCCTCGCCCTCCTCGCCTCTCTCACCACCTATTGGGTGGTGGGATTGTTCCTGGAGCGCCATGTAGTGAGGGTAGTGTACACTGTAACAAAGAGAACGCTGGGGACCATCCAGAGAATGCAGTTCCAGGATGGGCACACGATGGTGATGGAGATGACTGGAGGAGGGTGAGCAAAGGCCTGGGTATGGGAGATCAACATGTCCACAAATGGACTATGGGAAACCAACAATTACATGGCTCCCTTCCCTATCCAGGTGGGAGGAAATGGGAACGAGGACACTTGGGGAAACCAGTGACAAAAAGGGAATACAATGCTTTTTTGTTTGCTCAAAAGAGACTGACCCATGTAAGTGCTGACACCCACCAACGGACCCCTCCCCCGAAGCCACTCACTCATACAAACTCCCCAAAGTCACTAAGACCATCATATACGAGTTCAAACTCGCCCCAGGACTCCACTGTTGGTGCTCCAGGTCCAGACACCAGGAAACCTGCACCATCCCAAAAGGAACCCACAACATTGCAGAATACCCTACCCATCTTGCCCAGTTTTGGGAACACATCGAACTGGAGAGGGACCTTGCTATAGCCCAAAAAGTGGAATGCCTCTGCACTAGCAGTCACTGAATTGTTCTGAATGACAAACCCCACCAAACAAACGATACTACTTAAGTGTCGGCTAGATCAATCCTTTGTTTGGTTCTTTCAACGATTCCCCCCGTCTCATCTGACAGAAAGTTCACCCCTCTCTAGACATCCTCACCAATCCTACCCCACCGTTTCCCATACCTTGCCACCTTCCCTGGTCATGGAACGCCCAGTGGATCCTATAGATCTTGACCCTTTCATGGCAGAATCCCCCTAACTGACCTCTCTGTATCACCAAGAACCTCCTGGTGTGGGTCCCTTCTCCACTCTACCAACTTATTGTTACTATATACCTTTCCATCTCAAATCCTTTCCCCCTTTCCATAAACGAGAGTTCATTTTTAACATTATAAATTCCCCTGTGATTCTTGCCCACATTCTTTTCCTACCCGCAGTCACTGAATATCGGGTGACCTGCAGGGCGATTGATCTTGCAGTAGCTCATCTTGAACTCACCCACCTCATCCTTGCTGTTACAGATCACCAAGATTGCCACAATTCCCTTGCTGATGATGAAGGCTTTGAACGAACCCTTGAGTGGGTTGCCTCTGGCAGGGAAGTCACCTTCTATGGGCTTATTTCAGTTGGAATTGTTGACATCATCAATGACCTCCCCTACAACCTTTTGTATCCTCTCTTCCGCTACTGACTTGCACTCTTCACTCCTTGAGAACGCGCCCACTACCTTCACTTCCCTGATCCTGTCCCCTCCTCTACCAAAGGCCTCTCACCACCACCAGACATTCCCCTCACCCTGCCTCCTATACAATGCCATTCAGCTGCAATGCTCGAATGCCCCATCTCCAGACTGGAATGTCCACTCCCCTGCATTCCAGCAGATCATCCTCTTGCCCGAGAGGCCCGGAACTCCCCTTTCTGTGGAGGCTGTAACAAACCCCTTTCCCCGACCCACCAGTGTCCTGATGAGCTTGACCCCGATCCTGTCCCCTGTCTCAAGTGCTCTTCCCCTGCTCACTCCCAAACTGCCTGTTCTGAATATGCTTGTCCCAACTGTCAACTCCCTTGCCCCATGCACCCTCAGCATGAGTGCCCAGAATTGGTCTGTCCCAATTGCTATGGATGGGGACATACTCAACGAAACTGTGTTTTCCCACAACACTATTCCCCTCCCCACCCTGGACCCTTCTGTGACTGGTGCTTCCATCCAGGACATACTAGGGTCAGATGCACTCACCAACTTTTCTTGGTGCCCCGCCCCTTGTTATGCTACGCATAAAGTCCAACTGTCGAGCGCTTCCTCAAGAGCAAAGCGACGTCTCATAGAAGTCCAGTCTCGCTGAGTGGAACAACTGCAGTGGTGAGTGAGTCAAACTCTAGGTGTGTTAAGCGTAGATCTAACTAGGGGACAAGTATGTGACTTGCAGGTATTTATGTGTCTGGGGAAAATGAGCTAGCTGTAAGGAGAAGCTAACAAGGAGGGAAGGCGAGTCCGTTCAAGAAGGTGAGGGCATAGGGCAATACTATCTGAGGAAGGTGACCGAGTAAGACAGGGCAAAGGGTATGGAGGAAATGGAAGGCAAGGGCGAAGGGTTTCACCTATTTGGAAGGCAGGTTGATGATGTTGTCAACTGTGGAGGAGGGGGGCGGATTCCTCATGGGATACTCATGGTCAAAGTCTAGAACGTCTTGCCATGTGGTGTGAGAGGGATCGTCGACGAGCTCACAAAGGTGGGAAGGGAGGTGGTACACGAAGGGGGACATGTCTACAGAGCCAGCCATGGGTTGAGGGGACCATTGAACGTGAAAGTAGGTCTTGAGGAAAGAGGAGTGTCGCTCATCAGGGGAAATCATAACACCCCTCCCCACTCAGACATTGTTCCAATCCAGTTCCCGAGTCCTCTGAAGACAAGGGACCTGCCCTCTCCTGTTCCTCTAGCACACCCCCGTCCTCGCCCATGGCTTGCCCCTCCTCACTGGGTAACGTCTCCTCCTCTGTCCCCCCTCCTCATCATGGATGAATGGCCTTGGTGGCTTGAATCAGAGTTTCAAGCTCAGCAGGGGGGTAATGTTACAATTTCTTCTCTTTCTCCACTGGATCCCTCTCTTCCTCCTATGTACTACCACTCCATCGATAACCAATGAGGCCTTCTTGTATCTCTGCTTCTCTATGGACACCTTGGCCCCCTTGCACCCCATTCTTAGCCTTACCGCTGGGCCAGTTCCTTTGTTCCCTGTGTATGGTAACCATTGTCTCCTCTATATCGACTACACCATTGTTCCCCGTGTATGGTAACCATTGTCTCCTCTATACAGACTACACCATTGTTCTCCTAATCTGGTAGCCATTGTTCTCCCAGATCATCCTCCCCGTTCTTCCCCTATAAATACCCATCATAGCTGTTCTGTACTCCTTAGCTAGATCTATGTTTAACCACATAATTCTTCTCACTCCGAGTGTGTTGGCATCGCTTGAGACCCCCAGACCTCTATCAGACTTTGTGTTGCTGCTGAAGGACATGCTCGACGGCGAGATCATTTATGTTGACGTAACACTTGCACCTCCTCCAGCAAGACTATTGGTGGCTGGGTATGGCCACCCTCACATGCCATGTAGTCCAAGGATGCATGGCATGCCAACAAAACAAAGTAAATACGCACCCAACTCAACCCCCCTTGTTGCCCATCCCCTCCACCACTTCCTGCCCCTTTCAACAAATCTTTATGGACTTCATCATCTCTTTACCCCCTGTGGATGGCCACAATGCTATTTTGGTTGTGGTGGACCACAGCCTCACAAAGGGGGCTATTTTCATTCCAACCTCAACTTCTGCCAACACCGAAACTGTAGCTAAACTATTCTTCAAAAGGGTCTTCCCCAGGTTTGGACTCCATGACAAAGTCATCTTGGACCATGGCCCCCAGTTTAACTCTGCCTTCACCTATGAACTTGCCTATCTATTGCAATATGATATCGCCCTGTCCACTGCTTATCATCCACAGACCAATGGGGAAACCAAGCAGGTCAACTAGGAACTGGGCATCTACTTGTGGATCTTTACACAAGGAAACCTGAATAATTGGCCTACACTCCTCCCCATGGCAGAATTCATGCATAATTCCTCTGTTCACTCCACCACCAGGAAATTCCCGTTTTCTCTCATGATGGGCTATGAACCCTGCACCTACCCCCAATTTGGGAGGTTGTTTGCACCTGCAGTTGACAACCATGCAAAGATGCTCAAGGAAGCACAAACCGAAGCACTCCATGCACACCAACTCACGCAAAACACATGATGTCCTGGCAATGTCCCATGTTTAAACCGTGGAAAGTTGGCAATTGGGTATGGTTAAACAATAAAAACCTCCACCTTTGTTACCCCTTTAGGAAATTGGCCCTGAGAAGAGAGGGTCCTTTTGAAATTGAACGTGTCATCTCCTCCCTGGTCTATTGACTGAAACTCCCACCAACATGGAAAATCCACCCAAATTTCCATGCCACCTTCCTATCCCCATACACAACTACCACTGAACATGGCCCCAACTTTATCAACCCACCACCAGATCTAGTTGACAACGAGGAACATTATGAAGTCAAATAAATACTTGGTCATCATGGGAAAGCTGCTTGCCAGGAATTCCTAATCAAGTGGAAAGGTTACTCATCTACCAAAAATACCTGGGAACTGGAACAGAACTTGGGAAATGCCAAGTGCTTGCTTTCCAAATATAAACGAGCTCGACCTGTTGCCTTCCCCCCAGGGAAAATGAAACCTGGTCTGTGCTCCACCCATGACTTCACAAGGAATAAATAGTGTACTAGACATGGCCTTCACCCTCTCCATATCCTTCCCTGCGATTCTTGCTGCTCTAGTACAAATCTTCCCCCTCATAATAACCCTCCTCCTCCTTCATGCTTTCCTCGCCTTTGTAGAAGCCCAGGGGACCTTTTGTCTCTCTCTGGGCAAACATGTTTTCACCCCCCAAACCACCTCCACTGTTACATTTTCCCGACCACTGAGTGCGGATTGACAACGGGAGGAGCAGCATACGTCTTTCTTAGAAACCTACTTCCAATTCCGATGGTCCCCACAACCCATGGCAGGACCTGCCAACATCACACCTTCTGTTTACCATCTCCCCTCCCACCTTTGCGACCTTGTCGACAATCCATCCCAGGCCATGTGGCATGATGTTCTCGACTTCGACAATTAGTATCCCGCGAGGCATCCACCTTCCTCAACAGGAACTACTGTTACTTATCCGCCTTCCCAATAGTTAATACCCTTTGCCCCATCTGACTCAGTCGCCTTCTCCTTGTAGCTATGCCATATGCCCTTGCCTTCCTAATAGACTTGCCTTCCCTCCTTGTTAACTTCTCTTAATAGTTAACTTGTTTTCCCCAGACATATAAATACTGACAAGCTCTGTACTTGTTCCCTAGTTAGATCTACACTTAACATGCCTAGAGTTTAACCCTCTGCTGCTGCAGTCATCCTACTCAGTGAGACCTGGGATTTCTACGAGACTACACTTCACTCTTGAGGAAGTGCTCAACAGTTGGATTTTACACATCACATAACAAAAGATCTAACTCATCCCTGCTGCCCCTGCCATCGTTGCAGAAGGGCGAGACCATTCCAAGATGTCCAGCAGAGATGAATACCAAGGCTATCAACCAGCCAAGTCCTCTGAGAAGGAAAGGGAATCTGCACAGGAAGGTGTGCCCTCTGAACCCAAATACGTTGAACCACCCCCATCGTGAAGGGTGTCTGGAAGACCGCTGCTGCTGAACCCACTCCTTCAACAGAGAAGACAAAGAGTGCCAACCACTACCCTGCCTGCTGCTCCTGTGCTGTCCCTGGAACCCCCATCCATCTCCACCCCCCAGATTCAACCCCAGAGAAATCCCCTATCTGCTCAGACCTCCACTGCCAGCACCCCCCAAACTATCACCAGAGCACCAACCCCTCCCCTCCATTTCATCACCACCCAATCCACCATCCAATCCGCCCTTGAAAGCCTCGACGACATCAATCAGGCAGTCCAAGCCCTTACCCCCACTTCCCAAAGATCCATAAATCAACCAGGACAGGCACACCCCACACAGCAGGCTCAGCCACCCCAACAGCAGTTACAAGTGGTCCCCATGGCGCCTGCATTACCAAGAACGTCCGAGCTAAAGGCTGGACTTCCCATCGACTTTAATGGCAAACCAGAGAATGCCCAGAGATGGCTGCTTGCCATGAAGGCCTACTTTATATAAACCCAGGAGTATATAACAATGACGAGATCATGATACTCACCTGCCTAAACAAGATGGCAGAAGGACAACCTGCTTCCTTTGCTGAAACCTGGTATCCCAAGGTGCAAGGAGCGACCTGGGCTGCAT
>JBBPKP010000036.1:6121-16350 GCA_038089335.1 Boletellus aff. obscurococcineus | reverse complement strand
TCAGCTCTGGGCAGTCATTCAAGAATTGATGCAAACTGACTTGCATCGCGTCATACGCACCCAATCGCTCACTGACGATCACTGCCAAGTGACTGTCCTCTTCTTTTCGATGTTACGTTTATGAACTCAGTTCCCCTAGTACTTTATCTACCAGCTTCTCCGTGCCCTGAAGTTCATTCACAGCGCAGGCATCGTCCACCGGGATCTCAAACCTGCGAACCTGCTGGTGAATTCGAACTGTGATTTGAAGGTCTGCGACTTTGGTCTTGCCAGGAGCATTTACTCGGGTGCTCCCGGGGCAAGGGAGGTAGGATTGTTGACCGAATACGTCGCGACACGTTGGTATCGTGCACCCGAAATTATGCTTTCGTTCAAGATGTACACTGAGGTATGATGGTGGATGTTACATTTCAAACAAGCACTTCCTCAGCATACTAGGCCATTGACCTATGGGCGGTCGGATGTATTTTTGCAGAGCTGCTTACTCGAAAACCCCTTTTCCCGGGACGGGATTACGGACATCAGCTTGACCTGATCCTAGATGTTATAGGTCAGCCTCTGGCACCGCTCCTAATGTCGTGCTGCTCAACCTAGGCGTAATAGGTACTCCGACACTAGACGAGTTTTATTCCATCACTTCAAGGCGCTCAAGAGACTACATACGAGCGCTCCCCATCCACAAACGAAAATCCTTTACGCAACTATTTCCCAACGCATCCGCGGAAGCCATCGATTTCTTGCAGAGAACATTGGTCAGACAGCATTTTTCTGTCTTAAGATGTCACTCGCTGACGATGGATCCCAGACTTTCCATCCGAAAAAGCGCCTGACGGTCGACGAAGCTCTAGAGCATCCATACATCTCGGCATACGTGCGTTCAGCTGGACTTGTTGCATAACCGACTCATCTCTAACGACTCCTTGCCATCGCAGCGCGATCCTGAGGATGAACTAAGTGCCGTATCACTGGATCCCGACTACTTCAGTTTTGATCGTGAGTACGATCAAAACAGCGTTAGGATCAGAGATTTATTTCACATCTTTTTCTACGCAGGATACAAGGACGACCTCACTGAAGCGGAGCTTAAAGGTACTTGATGTGCGCTGTAGTAGTACCAGCTGCTATCTCTGACCATACTCCCAGCGCTCTTGTTCGAAGAAATCCGCTCGTTTGTTCCGGCTATCTGATCAATCCCACCCAATTGTGCCTACTTCGTGCGATCCTGTGACACGTAGTATCAGAAGTACTGTCCCCAAGTTTTAGTACTACTGTATTACAAAGGATGCGTGAAGCTCACACCCAGTATTTATCCTACATACGCATCATATTATCTGAGGGTAAACTACAGAGCTGAAACCAATGCGATATACTCGATTACAGCCGAAAATGCGCTAAACACATGCAGTGAAGACAATAATAACTTCTGATGTCGTGACTCAAAATCTCCCGCCTGCCCAGAACCCTGATGCGACCCCCTCGACACCGAAGTCCCCAAATCTCGTATCACCGTCTAGCTCGGTTCCATACATTGTACGCTTTGCCGGAGGAGCGGGAGCACCTTGTTCGGTGGCTGATGTTTTGATAGCCGTCAGACCGAGACCCGACGCCACTTCATTACTTGAAGGAGCTCTCGGGGGTCCACTCGGCCCGCCACCTTCACCACGGACTAGAGACCCTCCTGATGCTGCGCGCCCGCTCGCCCTCGAGCTTGATCGTGCGACACCAAATGCCCCGAGCCGATCAGAGTGGCGACTACCTGGGCGATCAGGATTTGCCGCAGGCGAAGGTGATGTAGGCGGTTCCGGGTGAGGGAAGGTTCCCATCACGAGAGGATACACGGCCTGGGCAGGGGTCGAGGCAATCGGTATGAAGCTAAAACTAAAGGGGTTTTGATTCTCAATATTACTCGCAGAATTAGTTGCCGGTGCACCCATTAGGGGAGGGGGAGGGGAGGTGGGTCCATAGAAGTTCGAGGGGCGTTCAATCCGTGGGGGTGGGTCCTCTTCCTCTCCAGAGAAGACTGGAAAATTATGACTACCGTACCGCCCATGGGAGTCCGAGAGGTCGGAAGGCTGAGTTTGCGATACCGGTGGTGCCACTTCTTCACTGCCATCCTCTCCCTCATGAAGTTTCACCCGCTTATGGGCCGGTCGATCAATATTGGCATCCGATTCTGCCTCAGTGCCACCTTGCACCAGCTCAAATACTCCCGGAGCGCCACTCGATGTAGGATCTCGAGGACGCTTACCTAAAATCGAGTGTGGAAATCCAGGTAATAGCGAACTGGTTTGCTGAGGTTGCTCCATATCATCAGCGGAACGCAAGTCAGGCGGTACGAGGGTATCGAAATTGGAAGGGTCGCTCGAAAGTTCTGAAAGTTCCGAGTTTTCAGTGGCTGGGAGACTATACTCTGCTCAGATTGGAGAGGGAAAAGCGTGATACATTGACATACGGAAGAGATGGGCGGTAAGGTGTTCGAACCCGCTTCGGCGTTGAAGGCGGCTCTGGCATCCGAACTGAATGCTCCTGTGCCATTACTGTTGAGGTAACGAGGGGTGGCGAGCCTTTTAATCGAGCGCGGAGATCATGAATCTCCAAGGTAAGATTTCGTATCTTTGTTTCAAACATCTCGATCAAGGAAAAGACTTTGTCCTTTAGATCAGTAAGTTGCACCTTGTGAGAGTCCAGGTCTAGTTGTATGGGAGCAAGCTGTTCACGGAATGAATGAGAATGTAGTGTCCCGCAGTGTTACTTACTGCCTCAGCAATCGTCGCTTCTAATGCCTTGCCTGGGGATCCGGGAACGGGACGCATAGATAGCTGGGTTTGGTTACTAGCACGCTCTGGGTTCCTCTTGGAATCTATTACACAAGGTGTCAGAACCAAAGTACTGAAAACACATGACATTACTCGCGTAGGGCAGACTCCACAGGATTGTTTAGTTCTGATTCTGGTAGCATCTCAGTATTGGAAATGCCACAAGTTCTGTCACTGACCCTCTATGATTGCCACTTCTGACGGCCTGACCGACCTGCTACTCCTCGCTCTTTTCGGTGCCCGGGAGACGTTGGCAGATTTGGTGATTACACGAGCACCGGATCCCTCTGTTACTACCGGACGTCCTACACCAAGTCTATACTGGGTTTCTCTTGCTTTCCTCGTGCGCTGAGGGACTAGCTGTTCGCGGGATTTAGCCTGGTGGTGACGTTGGGGAAGGATGTGTTCTGCTTCATCCCCTGATCCATGAATAATGACTGAACTAGTGGATTGTCCTCTAGGTCTGGCACCGGTGAGATTTGGAATTCTGGTTGACGGAGGTCGTTGTGTCGGGTTGTGTCGTGGCACTTGCGGTCTTGGCCAGGGTCAAAAGAGAACACGGAGGAGGCTATCTTGAGCTTACTGGGAAGCATCCAGCAAAAGATCGATGAGTGCCTCGGTCTTGAGGTTTGCCTTTACGCCATAGTCCTAAATGATAACTGGATAAGATCTTGGATGGATCACGGGAGAAAGTAAGAGAATACCTTGCACAGTTTCTGGATGTCTGCACGTTTCATGGCCTCGAGGGCTTCTCTTCCGAACGCAGGGCTCATCGGGGGCGGCGCAGGTCGTGGTTTGAGTGCAACACACACAATAAAGTAAACCAAACAACGCGACGTCACATGATCGGCGTAAGGGGGGTATGTACCAAGCGACCAAAGGCAGCGGCGGTTCTCATGCCCACCTACACCCTCGCCCAGATAGCCCTGCATAACACCCCGGCGTGCGTCCATGTCCCCGCCTTGGCCCCCGCGCTCACCATTATCCGTCCAGCTCCTGCTGGGTCATCATCAGCAACAAGGTCTACGACGTCACCGACTTTCTCTCCGTAAGCCTTCCGACTCTCCCCGTCCCATCTCTCACCACGTCTAGGGTCACCCTGGAGGCCCTCAAGTTATCCTTGCATTTGGCGGACGTGATGCCACCGCATCCTACGTCCCGATACATCCTGCCGACGCACTTGACAGGAACATCGCTCCCGAAAAGCATCTGGGTGATCTCGACCATACTTCAATCCTCGAACTGATTCAAGGTGATAAAACCCGTCCAAAGACAAGGGACGATCTGCGAGTAGAGGAGGCTCTGAAGAATAAGCCCCCCCTCAGCCGAATAATCAATGTCCAAGACATGGAGGTATACCACGCTTTCTCACTAATATTTAGCCCATTTCGATGCCGGTATAATTTCAGGAAACAGCCAAGAAGCTCCTGCCTTACAAAGCTTTAGCGTACTATGCATCTGCCGCCGACGATTCCGTATGTACGTCCAGTTCGCTACCTGATCCGTGTCACTATAGCAACACGAAAGCGCACATAGAAAATGCTCTTGCATTCAGTCGCTTTTTCTTTCATCCTAGAATCATGACAGCTGTCTCCGGCTGCGATACCTCGTCAACCATTCTTGGTTACAGGACATCCATTCCGGTGTATATTAGTGGTTCTGCACTGGCTCGGCTAGGTCATCCTCTTGGGGAAATCAATCTTACGCGTGGTGCCTACAAGACGGGTATCATCCAGATGGTATCTATCAATGCCTCCCTGTCGTATCACCAAATTGCAGCTGCTCGGGGCTCACCCAATCAACCTATCTTCTTCCAATTGTACAAACACAAGAATGACGCCATTGCTGCCAGATGCATCCAAGAAGTCGAGGCGCTGGGCTACAAAGCGATATTTCTTACTGTGGATGCGCTTGTGCCATCGAATCGGGAGATGGATATCCGTGCCCCTCATTACTTACAGGATTTCGAGAATCATAGGGACGAACGTACGCCAAATTCCAGGGGCGACGAGGAGGAAATTGATAGATTAGCCACTGCTGGCGGCCTTATTATCAATAACGATCTTGACATGACATGGGAAAAGGTGATTTCTGAGGGGGTTGTTAGCGCGCGAATGTATTCAACTGACATCATATGGTTGGTCCGCAGACCATGCCGTGGATGCGAAGCATCACGAGGCTTCCCATAGTTATTAAGGGCATGCTTTTTTTTCCGTGCCTCCGCAACTTGCTGATGGCCGGTGTAGGGATTCAATGTGTTGCAGTAAGATAGGCTTGGTTTCAGCGTCGCTAATTCTTACTGCGGAAAGGATGCCGTTCTCGCCGCAGAGGCAGGCTGTGAGGGTATCGTATTGTCCAACCACGGTGGTAGGTTCAATTAACCCTGCAGGCTGCCAACATGATTCATTCTCACTATTTAAGGTCGTCAACTCGAATAGTGAGCACATGACCTGACTGACAAGCATGGAAATTGGATGTAGTGATAGCTCACTTCCGCCCTTGGAGGTACTTTACAAACTTCGCAAGGAACATCCTCAGGTATTCGACAAGACTGAAGGCTCGTAGGGTTCTTTGTCATCTTCCTACATGCTGAATAAATAACCAGTCTATATCGATGGCGGAATCCGTCGTGGCACTGGTTAGCGAGCAAATGACTGGATGTGACACTTAAATTCATGACTCTCAGACATACTCAAGGCTCTCTGCCTTGGCGCAAAGGCAGTTGGACTCGGTCGTGGTTTCCTCTATGCTCAGAGTGTGAGTAGTGACAATTGTGCAGAATGGCTTCTGTTGATAATTTTTCAGGCTTATGGTGAAGCTGGCGTCATTCATCTGGTGAAGATTTTGCAGCGCGAAATCAAATTTGGCATGGAGTCTCTCGGTGTCCGGTCAATCGACCAACTCTCACCTGCAATGGTAGGTGCTCGTAATCTGAGTGAGATTTTGTATTGAGGCTGCCAATCAAGATCGAACGTGTAGACTGGCAACCTGCAATACCTGCCAGGCTCTGATTCGGTCTAGGCGTGCACGTAGTGATGACAATATTGCTCTGTATTCTGCCACCGCTGTCCTTTGTTCGAGTTTTGCTGTGGCACTCACGTGATCGTGCCTGTCACGTTAAATATCGTTTGACAGCCTCGTGCCCAACTCTGCCCAGTGTGGAAATATTGAACGTTCCGAGCCCAAGTTGACCTTAGCGTCTTGCGCATCTGCAACCATTTCGTTACCCTTCAATTTGTATCACTCGCCCCATCAAGAGGAGATCGTATGGGCTTCTGCCGTAGATGCGGTGACATCGTTGTTGGAACGCGTTGCAAATGCGGGGGCACCGCTGTCGGTTTGTCTGTCGCTAATTAGTATTTCAACACTGCAGCTAAGGTATTCTAGCACCTGTTTTACAGTGGTCTACCTCCAACTATCAGACAGCTGACAAGTGGTCGCAGACTTACGTCTCTAGAGACAAGTCCCCTACACGCCCATCCACTCACATCGATAGTGCTTCTGCTTCTGTATCGCACCCGGATGCTGCATCGACTGGAACAAGCGTTGAACTGGATCAGTGCACCCCACACCCTTCGACCAGCCTCCGTCCCAGTTCATCTTCCCCTTTCGTCTCCACTCGTATCACTCCCCAAAGTAGTTCTGCTACTCGGCCCATGTCTCAGTCGAAGCGATCGTTCGAAATTAATGAACGCAGTCCGCCTTCTTCGCCAGCTACTCGTGTAACTGAGACTGGTATTTTGAACACACAGAATGCTCCAGAACTTTCCAAAGCATTTGGTTCGATCCTGCAGCCCAAGGAGTCTCTCGCACCGTATTCGTGTGCAATTTGCCTGACCGACTTTCAGCCAGACGCCACAATCTTCCCGCACCCCTCTGCCGAGTTATCCGATCGGTTTTTATGTCGACCATGCTTTATTATTAGTGGTGGCTCGAAGGGTGACTGTTCCGTCTGCCGCCGACCTGTTCTCATCTTGAAGAGTGAAGGAGGCTTCGTCGAAACGTCTGGTCGCGTTTGGCACAAGAAGTGCTTCAAATGTGAAGGGTGTCGCAAGAGCATTGGGGATACCCCTATGGTTGATCTGTTAGGGCAACCCTCCTGCGCTGATTGCTTCGATGGTTGTCTGAAGCGAAACATCACACCGAGGTCGTCACATTCATTGCCCGACCCAGAGAAAATGGAAAATCGGTTATCGGCTAGTCTCCGCCAAGAAGTGAAGAGCCGGGAGGGTAGCCCAGCAATCGACGAACTCGAACAGAGGCTTGGTATTATGAAGAGTAGGGAGGGTAGCCCTGTTCTTGAAGAACTCACGCAGCGGTTGAACGCGGTACTTAATCGTGCACCACGCAATTCATCTCCCTCATCACCTTCATCGACCTCGCATCTGAACAAGCACCGGGAGGGCAACCCACTCACAACCCGCTTTCTCGAAAGGGAGTCGGCTACGTCTACTAGTTCTCGCGGAGTGGATCCAGCTGATGTTTTGACTGATGCGGACTCACTTGGTATAACGAGGACAATCACGGGCCTCCAGGAAGCCCCCGCAGATAGCGCGTATCGGGATCATGCCCCCTTGCCAACGAGACCATCGACTGACGCTATAGAAGAGATGAAAAATCGATTCACTAACCAAGCTACTTCGTCGCCTATGTCATCTACAGATCCAGCTTCTTTTCTGTCCAACTCTATGAGTTTAGCGGCTTCTACCCCATCACGAATTCCTCGTATTTCCAGAATCGGTGGCTCCTCTGGTATACGACATGCTATGAGTTCCTCAAGCTTACCGTCATCACGGACATCATGGATGCCTTCCACTCCGGATCTCGTTGCAGACACCTCAGACACTCTAACGCAATCATCAGGTCCTTCTTCTCCGACTTTTACTCCTCAGGCCCCCTCTCGTGACGAGTTTGGCAACTACGTTCGAGAACACACGCCAACTAAAGACGTAGGATATGAACGCCCTGCCTCAGGCATGACAACACCGAAGTCCAGAGATTCTCTCAGCAAGTATTCGATACCTACCGCCACTCTCTCTTCTCGTTCTCTTTGCGCCAAGTGCGGTGGGTCATTATTTGCTACCGGAGGAAGTGGTCGCTTCGTTACGGTTCCCGAAGCCAGTACTAGTGGACCTCCGAAGACTTATCACACAGAATGCTTCCGGTGTGTTTTGTGTGATGGGCCTTTCAGAGAAACAGCCAATGGGCAGGCAATCTTTGTACGTGGAGAAGGAGGTGCTTGTCACGTAGAGGTCGGTTGAATAATTTCAAACTTGAGATCATTGCCTCTCATTTCAATGAATTGATTAGTGCGCACCGACAGAGAAGGTGCCAACCAAGTCAATGGTTGCTCCGAGCCAGGCCAAGCCAATATTCGCAGATCCAAATCTCAGCCCACCTCTCGTACCACTTACCAACACTATTCAATCTACACCAAAGATCAATGAGGGGACAAATGACCCTCAACTACTACAAGGCTCGCCTCATCGCAGCAACACTCTGTACTCATCTTCCCGATACGAACGGCCATCCCCATCGGCATCATCACTCCCGCTGTCCTCCTCTCGATTTGGTAGTTCTGCTGCTTGCCCTGGGTGCCAGAGGGCGGTTTCTCCCATGGAGATGGGTGTTGTCCCCGGTCCTCAAGGGTCGAGGTGGCATGCAACTTGTTTGGTCTGTGGAGGAAAGGGTACAGGTAAGAGCAGGCGAGATAAATCACAGCCCGGATGTGGTAAAAGGTTAGACTCTGCTGCGAAGCGGGATGCGGAGGGGGGTGTATGGTGCAGAGAATGTCTTGTGAGTGATCAATACGTCTCGTGTGTTGGCAACGGGACACTCACCAGCTCGATTAAGCTTCTGCTCCCCTTGCACATGAGAAATCCTAAAGTAGAATCACCACTCAAGCCGCTCAAGCCGCTCACACCGTCATACACAGGCCGCAGCACAAGTAGTGGGCCTTCTATTGCTCCTCAGTTTACTGGTACCACCACCATCGCCCGCCAGTTCACGGGACGCGGTGGAGGAGAATCAGGCGTCTTGCGACAGCTTACAGGAGGGGGGCTGAGTTCCGCAAGACAGCTCTCCGGGAGCCCCACAAAACAATTGGGACTGATCACGCCTCGTCCTAGGCCGAAAAGTGTAATTGGGATACGAAGTAGCAAATCGTTTGACGAAGGCAGAGGAATGTATCTCGTGCGACAAATGACCGGGGGTGGCGGCTCGTTTGCGATGTGAACTTTTTTGCATTCCTTTTCCGTGGGTTAAGTTGAGGTTGCGATGTATATCCTTGCATGTCTAAGTGAGCTGCCAATACACAACGTCGAAACCCGGTTTTGAACTTGTCCCTTTCCGCTCAGCTTTTTCCTGGAGACCCGCGCGGATCTCCGTCGCGACCCCCAGCTTGTGAGTTATTGGGTCCCCGTCATTGACTTCGTAGCGCCGATCGTCCTTGGCTGTTTGCCCGCCACCGATTGCACTCCAAAGCTATCATTTAGCTCTCTCGAGGGAGACCTCCACCGCGATTCCCGATGATAGCCCACCTCTCACGTGAGTGGGTGCGTAGAGAAAGATCATCGGCAGAATCCGTGCAGGAGTTGACGCGTTCATCTGCGGTCGTATCAGCAGAGAGAGATGGTCATAACCTCCACCAGTCCCGTACAGAACATGCTCTAACGCTAGCAAGTCCAGAGATGACTGCGGTGCGGTAAGTAGTACATTTACTCCTATTGCAGAGCAATCACGTGCTTTCCTTCATTGTGATGCAGCGCAATGCTGGCTGGCGTTGAACATGCCGCAGCTTGCCCTCTCTGGCTCGTACTCCCACCATGTCCACATTTCCCGACTACTATGCTATACTCGATGTACCGAAATCCGCCTCTCCAGATGAAATCAGACAGGCCTACAGAAGAGAGTCGTTGAGGTGATGCTCTCTAGCTCCCAATGATGTGGACTACTCAGCCTGGTCCCGTATGATAGGACCCATCCGGACAGGTTGACCAAAGCAACTGATGTCGAGAAGAAAATTGCCACAGAGAAATTTCAGGTGTGTTGAGGCCCGCCAAATACCATACTACCAGTGTCAGAATCCACTCATGTCTGCCTCGCTTTTCGCCATTGCTAGGCAGTCGCGGATGCATACTATGTTCTCTCCGACCCCATTCGAAGGAAGGAATATGACACACTCTATTCCTCAAAATCTCAAACAGATAAGAGTGCCGATCCGAGCACCTCATCGAACTTCTTCCGCCAGTTTGCCGGCATGTTCGGCGGTGCAGCCACTGGCGATGCACACAAGCACAATGGACGCGAACAAAGACCTGATGCCGAGAATGTCTTCGCTGATGTATTTGACGAGGTACGACTTCGGTTTGCAGATTCCTTGTGGTTATCAGCTGAGGCTTGGCCAAGCTCCTC
>JBBPKP010000035.1:0-25390 GCA_038089335.1 Boletellus aff. obscurococcineus | reverse complement strand
TAGAATGTCTGGGTATAGGGTTATGGTGCAATATGGCACCATAATGGTGCAATAATTAGTAATGATGACAAATAGATAAGGAATGATGTCATGGTGACATCATGGTGATGTCATAGGTCTGGCCTATAATGTCATAGATAAGGGTCTAGATGATTAATAAGCAGTCTAGCCCATGACATCATAAAAATGAAGATGAGTCAGAAAGCATATTTGAAATGATGATGTAATGGGGGTCCTTCATGGGAAAGTGCACAAATATCATGTGACCATGGGAAGTATTATGTGACCTGCCACATGATCACTATAGGAATGGATGGTAGTGAAGGCTGCTAATGAAAGGTAGTAAAAGATTGAAAATGGTAAATAAAATGGGAAAAATAGAGGAAAAATCAGGAAAAATTATGTAATAGTATGGGGCTCTGTCATGTTCCGTAACAGTCAGCCACTCGAGATCCCTGGGGTAGTCTCTAGATTTCATTTCAGTTTCCACTTACTTTCACTCACTGAATAACCAACCAGCTTTTGCTCTTCTTCTTTTACCAGACTCTTCTCCAATGCTAATTTCTCTTTATGATTAGCACGTATCTCTCAATCCATAAATACCTTCGAGTCACATATCTATACTCTAGTTAGATCTATGCTTAACATGCATCTTGTCTCACTCAATCCAATGTGACTTGTGATGATCAGTGAGACCAGGAACTCTATGAGTGTTACATTTTCTTCTCTTCCCTTGCCTGACCCATGTTGTCCCCCAGTGTATTACCATTCCCTTGATGAGTACCACGGCTTACTAGTAGATCCCCTCCTATATCGATGTGACCCTAATGCCCCCTTTTAGCTTCCCCTTTGTTTCCCCTATATGGTAACCATTGTTCTCTCAATATGGACTATGCCCATTGTTCTCCTAATCTGGTAGCCATTGTTCTCCCAGATGGTTTTCCCATTACCTCCCCTATAAATACCTATCATAGCCAACTTATACTCCTTAGCTAGATCTACATTTAACAACATAACTCTTCTCACTCTGAGTGTGTTGGCATCGCTCAAGAACTCCCAGACTTCTATCAGACTTCATGTTGCTGCTGAAGGACATGCTCAACAGCAAGATCAATTACATCAATGTAACAAAAGATCTAGCTTTTTCTAACACCCCTGCTTCTAGCAGTAGGGCACCACCAAGAAAATACCACAACATATGGCTTATGACAAGAAGAGTCCTCTAACTCAGAGCATTTGTTACATTCAGAATACATCTCCCCATCCCCTGCTCCACCACATAGAGAAAGAAACCTGTTCCAATCCAGAAGAAGATGAAGCCCCTTGATCTCCTTACCAGCCCCTCCCATCTTCTCCATAACCCCTCCATCAGTAGACACCCCAAGGCTTGAACCCCCCAGAAATCCATTATCTGAGGAAACCACCCCACTGACTGCCATCCTGCTTCCCCTACCTAATTCCACCCCTGAACTGGAGCCCATTATTGCTGACCAAAACCCTCCTTCTGAATCCTCCTCTGAAAGCAACCATGAAATGGACTTAACCATACCAGCAGTATTTGAAGCTCGACGAACAGAGCTGAAGGCTGAACTCCCTAATGACTTCAATGGAGAACCCAAAAGAGCAAACCTATGGATGCTGGCGATGATTGCCTACTTCAAAATGAATAAGACCCTCTATAGTATGGATACAGAGCAGATCCTCACCTGCCTGAACAAGATGAATACTGGACAGGCCACTGTATTTGTGTAAACCTGGTACCCAAAAGTGGCAGAGTCTACATTTGCACAGTTTAAGATGGCCTTTGAAGCATCTTTTGTGCTGGTCAGGTTGAAAAAGATTGCCCGAAATGAGCTTTACAACGTCAAACAAGCAGATTACCCAGACCCCAAGGAAAGAAACCTGTTACAAAAGCACCTTGGGGATTTTGACAGATTTATTGCTGCCTTTGAGATAGCAGCTGGGAGGAGTGGACTGGATACTGGCCACAACGAGATCCTCATAGACCTCTTGAGGAAAGGGGTACACTTTAGGCTTGCCCAGATGATGATTACTATCAACCCCCAATCAACTACTTGGAAAGATTGGGTCAAACAAGCAAGAAACTTTGAGCAAAACACCATTTGCCTTGATCAACTTTGAAACAGTAAAGGATACTATGTCCCTGGAGGAACTCCTTCCACCCCTTGACAAGACCCAAAGGCGATGGACATAGATGCAGTTTGCCTTTCCCCCAAACAACAAGCAGCATGTTTCCAAAAGAATCTTTGCTTTGTTTGTAAAACCCTGGGATGCCAATCCACCAACCATTGGAAGGAAAAGGGAAGAACCCCTACTAGAGCCAGAGTCGCCCAGACTGACCCGCTTGATGACTATGCCTCCTCCTCCAAGTACACTAGAGAAGAGCTGGCCAAAGTACTCAATATCACCCTCAGCAGAGACCATGCCGAGCTCAAACATGACACTGCTGAAGTAAGGAGGGTGGCAATGGAACAGGGTTTTGCTTGGGGAGGGAAGTAGTAATGTCTTCCTCTCCTAAATGGATTGCTAGTGTAATTGTATCACAAGGAGACCCCAGATCCATGAAAATATCTTTGACTCTCTCCTATCCTGGCAAGAAAACTGTTACAACCCTGGCCCTTATTAATAGTGGCGCCACCAAAAGTTTTATCAATCAAACCATGCTGTGCCAAGGGGGATGGTCACCCTGACGACTTAAACAACCCCTCATCACAAAAAACATGGATGGTACCCAAAACCAAGCCAGGCTTATCAGATATTTTGTTCCACTTGTAGTTTCCTGTGGAGAAATAAGAGAATGGCAGGACTTCTATGTGATCAATGCTGCAAAGGACCCTATCATCTTGGGAATTGATTGGCTCCAAAAACACAATTCTTGAATTGACTGGAGAGTGAGATCACTTTCTATGATGGAGCAACCACCTAACCCCTCTTGACTCCTCGCTAACACTGACAATCACCCCTATCTTCTATGCTACTTGGACCTCCATCATGACAATGATGCGGATCTTTCTGCATGAAAGACCACTCTTTCTACCCAGATAGCCCAGAGCACTAGTGTCTCTGAATCCCCCCTCCCCAATATTTGTGTCCCTTTTGCCCATATCTTTGCTGAGCCTCTGCCAGGCATCTTACCTCCTGAACGAAATTTCAACCATGAAATTGTTCTAACAGAGGACTTTATACCTAAGGTGGCAAAGATCTACCCACTCAATCTGAAAGAGACTCTTGCCTGCGAGGAGTTTATAAAGGAACATCTTGCCGCAGGAAAGATCATCTGCTCCAAATCCCCCCAGGCTGCCCTCTTTTTCTTTGTGGCAAAGAAAGATGGAACCATTCAACCATGCGACAACTATTACTACATTAATTCCTTCATGGTCAAGAATGCCTACCCCCTTCCACTGATCTCTGAACTAGTGGATAAGGTTAAGGGGTCATCTATTTTCACCAAGATGGACATTCACTGGGGATATAATAATGTTCAGATCAAACCAGATGATCGATGGAAGGCCCCATTCATCACCCCTTTGGGCTTGTTTGAGCCAACTGTCATGTTCTTTGGGCTTTCTGGTTCCCCACCCACTTTCCAAGCCCTGATGGATGACATCTTTCGAGATTTTATCGCAGAAGGGTGGTTGATCATCTACATGGATGACATCCTCATTCACTCTGCAGACCAACCAACTCACTCATGATGAACAAATGAAGAAAGTTCTTCAACAACTCTCCAAACATCAGTTCTACCTGAAGCCATCCAAATGCTTCTTTTCAGTGTCAGAGGTTGAGTTCTTAGGCATAATCCTCCAACAAGGACAGATCACCCTCGACCCCAGAAAACTTTCTGCCATAAATGAATGGACCACCCCTCAGAGTGTCAAGGATGTCTGGTCCTTTCTGGGGTTTTGCAATTTCTATTGAAAATTCATCACCAGTTTCTCCAATATCGCACTCCCTCTCAATCTACTCACTCACAAGAACACCCCATGGAACTGAACCCCTGCCTGTGACCAAGCTTTTTGCAAACTTTGTGATGCATTCAAATCCTAACCAGTCCTCCGCCTCCCAGATAATTCAGCCCCTTTTTGGGTAATGACTGACACTTCCCTAGGGGCTTGTGGGGCCTTGCTGATTCAGAAGGACACCAACAGGGATCTCCATCCCTGTGCCTATTTCTCTAAGATATTCTCCCCTGAGGAATGCAACTACAACATCTATGACCAGGAACTGCTGGTGGTCATTTGTGCCCTTGAGGAATGGCACCATCACCTCACCAGAATGGCTCACCAGGTCACCATCCTCACTGACCATAAGAATCTAAGCTATTTCAAGTCTCCCCACCAGTTGTCTTGACAGCAATCACAATGGATGTTGTTCTTGATGGACTTTAATTTGATCTTCCACCATCTCCCTGGCTTGGCCATGGGGCCAGTGGATGCCTTATCCTGCCTTCACCTTCCTAACACTACCTCAGATAATCAGGATCTTGTCCTCCTCACCCTGGCAGCGATGGTTTGAACCATTGATATAGCTCTCCAAGATCGCATTGCGCATTCCCCCCCAACTGATAATTTTGTTGCTTCTGCACTCAATAATCTTGCTATCCCTTCCACCTCTCACCTATTTGCCTTGCCCACAGACTGGTGGTACACCAACAACCTGCTCTACTACAAGGATCATCTCTATATCCTGCCCAACTCTTGCCAGTCCCTTACCTGATCCATATATGAATCTCCTGCCAGGGGCCATGCTGGCGTATTTCACCTCCTTACCTTGTTATGGCAGGATTATTGGTGGCTGGGTATGGCCACATTTGTCTGATACTTTGTCAAGGGCTGTGCAATGTGTCAGCAAAACAAAGTCATCAGTCACCCAATTTCCCCTGGCCTCTCCCCTATTCCCTCTGGTGCCACCCACCTGTTTCAGCAGATCTTGATGGATTTTACATCTGGCCTCCCTACCATGGGAACCAATAATGCTATTCTAGTTATGGTTGACCATGGCCTCACAAAGGGGGTGAATCTTATTCCCACAAACATAAACACCAATGCAGCTATGGTAGCAAAACTCTTCTTCTCCCACATCTTTCCCTGATTTAGCCTCCATGACAAGGTAATCTCGGACAGAGGCCCCCAGTTTGCCTCAGGGTTTGCATAAGAACTTGCCTGCCTTCTACACTATGATGTGGCCCTGTCCACTGCCTATCATTCTCAAACCAATGGAGAAATGGAATGGGTAAACCAGGAAATTGGAACTTATCTAAAAATATTTTGCCAAGCAAACCCCATGTCCTGGCCAGAACTTCTTCTGATGGCAGAATTCTCACACAATGCTTTAGTACATTCCATAACCAAGAAGTCGCCATTTTCTCTTATGATGGGATATGAACCCCAAGCTTATCCCTCTCTGGGAAAGACCTTCATTCCTGCTCTCATAGAATGCCTCTCCCTACTGGGAAAAGCCAGGGATAACACATCAGCTACTCACCACCTAGCCCAACTTGACGTAAAATTGTATGGATGTGGAAAAGTTCCCACCTGGAAAGCTGGGACAGAAGTCTGGCTTGACACCACCAACTTGAAACTCACCCATGCTTTCCCTAAGCTAGCCCTGCACTGCCTTGGCCCCTTCAAGATTGAAGAAGTCCTCTCCCCACTAACATACTGATTACAACTTCCCATGTCCTGGAAGATCCACCCAAATTTCCACACTTCCTTACTATATCCTTATATGGAAACAACCGAACACAGCCCTAATTTCCTCTGACCCCCACCTAATGTTATCAACAAAGAAGAAGTCTATGAAGTTGAAGGAATTCTAGCCCATTGGGGAGCGCCCACCCAATGTGAATACCTTATCAAATGGCAGGGCTATCCTTCCTCTGAAAAGACATAGGAACTGGAACAGAACTTAACCAGCTCCTTGGCCCTTTTATAACTATATAAATCCGCCTGACCACTGCACTTCCCCATCCATCATACTGCCACTAACACCCACCCCACCCACTATGTCCTCTGTCACAATCACCCTCTCCACCACCTCCCTTATCGTCCTTACCCTTGCCATCCTCACCCTCCCCATCACCTATTGTTACCAGAAACAACCTTATTAGGGCTGACCAGATATTTATCCACTTGGGTGCGACTACACTTGCAGTACCACCACACAAGTACTGGCAAGGTGAAACCAAGAAGCTAGCCTTAATTGCAAGGTACCACTATAAGGGCTACCAATACAACAAATGGACAAAGCTAAGGCTTTGTCACTGTAGCTACCTGTATAAATAGTGAACCGATTCTCTAAGGTTATTATGCTATAGGCTACCAGTGTTCTGGTGTAACTAAAGTCAAACCCGTGTCAAGTCCGAAACCTCTGATTCAACTCTGGGATCTCCGATGCGATCCAAAATGCTGGAGTTTTCAAGACATGTAGCAGAGTTGTGACATGTCACGAAAGTGATACTTGTAGTGACAGTGGTAGATCTATCTGAGGTCTGGAGATGGGTAAGTCCGTTGGAGATGGTCCGGAGTTCCTTGTTCCAGATAGGGGTAAGTGCAGTGACTTTTGGCTAAGTCCACAAAGTGTAGTGTTTTTGTAACACCTATCAGGTGGTGGGAAGGTTCCTGGACTGCCATGTAATAAGGGTAGTGTACAGTGTGATGGAGAGAATGCCTGGAATGGTCCAAAGAATGACCTTCCAAAATGGGCACATGAATCTGGTGGAAACAATAGGAGGAGGAAGGTCGAAAGCATGGTGCTGGGAAATCAACCTTTCCCCAAATGGCCTGTGGGAATACAACAACCACATCACATCTTTCCCAGTCCAGGCTGGAGGAGATGGGAACAAGGAAGTGTGGGGGAACTAGTACAGAAAGGGAGCAATGAAAGCAATGTATCTTTGTCCCCTCAAAAGAGACCTGCAAGAACACCCTCTGTTTCCCACAAATGGATTTCCCTACCATCACCGAAACCATTGTATATGATTTTAAACTTGCCCCCAGATTTCATTGCTGGTACCCCTGCCCACAGACACACAACCCAGAGACCTGCACTGTCCCCAAGGGAACCCATAACACTCACAGATACCCCTCCCACCTCAAACAATTTTGGGAGTGAATTGCACTTCATAGAGAGTGCACAGCAGAAAAGACCAGATGCAACCCCATCAATGACTCTCCCCTCCTGATTAGAACAAGAGTTCACCTGTCCCTAGACATCCCCACCAATCCAACCCCCCTGTTCCCCATTCCCAGTCACATCCACCATTCATGGAATGCACAGTGGATTCTACAAATCCTTACTCTTTTGTGGCAGAACCCCCCTCAACAACCACTCTGCATCACATGCTGTTTACTGGCACTTATCCCTTCCCCCTTATACCATCTCCTCATTAGCATGGTGTCATATCCCATATTTCCACTAAGGTAAACTTAGGTGCTCCAGCACCAGCTCTGCCCAACTCCGGACACTTTCCTTTCTTTTGTATGTTCTCTGTTCTGTCTATTTGCTTTCGTAGTATTACCTTTGGAGTTCCAGCCAGAGGCCGGAACAACAGCTCCATTTACCTTATCATTCTTGGCTTTCATCCGCAACTGCATGATAGCTGTCCATGTTTGTCATATGTATTTCACCCATAGAACTTTGTCATCCATTCTGTCTTCCTTATCTAACATATCTTGACTTTTCCATATGCTTCTGCTATCCACTCCTACTCCATTTCCATATGGTATGTTTTATCTAATTCTGTATGTCTTTGCCCTTCGCCTAAGGTAGATAGTATATAAACCTGTGCATGTACTACCTATACCTCAGTTAGAATATCAACTAAGTTTCCTCCTATTCACTCTAACACCCTCCAGTCTCCCTTTACCCCTCCACACACTATCTCCACTTCTCCAATCTCCAACTCTGAGGATTGCAAGTGCAAGGGGCATGACACATAAGTCCTGTGCCAAAAGTCCTTACCCCCTACCGTTATGCTGCATCTCCACTCCGGACTTCATTGGACTTGCTCCAGAGGACCCAGACTTGACACATGGCACTTCCCTCTCAACAAGCACCAACCCATCTTTGACTTGAAAACTTCCCTCCATTCCACAAATGAGAATTTATTTTTGACATCCTCACATCCCCAGCCATTCTGGCACAATTACTTGCCCTCCCCGCAGTCTCAGAACATTGGGTGGCTCGACGAGCCATTGACCTTGCAGTCGCACACATTGACCTCACCTGGCTGGTCCTTGTGGTTGTGGACCACCCTTATCATTGCGATTTCCTCACCAATGACTCAGACTTCAAGTGCACCCTTGACTGGGTTGCCTCAGGACAAGAGGTTGCCTTCTTTGGGCTTCTTTCCATTGGGATTGTCGACATTATTAATGACCTCCCCTACAATCTTTTATACCCTCTCTACTGCTACTGGTTTGCCCTATTTACTCCCCAAGAATGTGCATGCTTTCTCAATTTCCCCGACCCCATCCCTGCCCACTCCCCTGATGTCCTGACACCACCAAATGACCACTCCCCTGCATCCCCAGCAACCACCCTTTGCCTGAAAAGCCCATAACTCCCCATTCTGTGGAGGATGCAATGAACCCTTATCCCCCTCCCACCAGTGCCCAGACGAGCTTGACCCAGATGCTCTCCCCTGTCTTGAGTGCTCTTCCCCCTCTCACTCCCACACTGCCTGCCTGGAATATGCCTGTCCTAACTGTCAACTCCCTTGTCCCATGCATCCACAACATGAATGCCCCAAGTTGGTCTGCCTCAACTGTTATGGATGGGAACATACTCAACGAAACTGTGTTTACCCTCAGCATTACTCCCCTCCCTATCCTGGACTGTTTTGTAATAGGTGTTATCACCCTGGGCATACAGGAGTTTGCTGCACCTGCCAACTCTTCTTGGTGCCCAGACTGTCTCCCCTCCTTAGTTATCGAGTCCCCAGACAGTCAACCTACTTCCCCCTCTCACTTATCCCTGTCCTTGCCGGTGGCTGGCCCCTCCTCCTTGGCTTAACTCCCTGCCTCCCTCCCCTTTAGTGGTCATAGATGAGTGGCCTCTTTGGCTTGAATTGGAGTTTCAAGCTTAGCAGGGGGGTAATGTTACATTTTCTTCTCTTCCCTTGCCTGACCCATGTTGTCCCCCAGTGTATTACAATTCCCTTGATGAGTACTGCAGCTTACTGGTAGATCCCCTCCTATATTGACATGACCCTAATGCCCCCTTTTAGCTTCCCCTTTGTTTCCCCTATATGGTAACCATTGTTCTCTCAATATGGACTATGCCCATTGTTCTCCTAATCTGGTAGCCATTGTTCTCCCAGATCATTTCCCCATTACCTCCCCTATAAATACCCATTGTAGCCAACTTGTACTCCTTAGCTAGATCTACATTTAACAACATAACTCTTCTCACTCTGAGTGTGTTGGCATCACTCAAGAACTCCCAGACTTCTATCAGACTTTGTGTTGCTGCTGAAGGACATACTTGACAGCAAGATTGATTACGTTGACATAACAATGAGTCTTCACTTTGCTCTTGAAGAAGTGCTTGACAGTTGGACTTTATGCATAGCATAATAAAAGATTTAACTCATCTAGGCTGCCCCTACTACCAGGCAGAAGGGTGAGACTACCCAGGAAACACATCCAGAAGAGATGAATACTGAGGCTACCATCCACCTAGCTCCTCCAAGGAGGAAAGAGACAAGGAGGAACATCATTCTGAACCTGAAGTTGTTGAACCGCCCCCAAGAAGAATCTTAGGAAGATCGCTGCCACCAAACCCTCTCCTTCAATAGAGAAGATAGAGGAGACCTACCACAACCCTGCCTGCTGCACTGGTTCTGTTGATCGAACCACAACCCCTCTCCACCCCCCAGATTCAACCCCAGAGAAATCCCCTATCCACTCAGACCTCTAGTGTCCCCACCCTCCAAACCATCACCTGAGCACCAACCCCTCCCCAACTCTTTTTCACAACCACCCAGGGGGCCCTCTAGGAAGCCATTGAAGCCCTTGCCCCTGCTACCCCAGAAGTAAACATGAATCAGCCACCACAGTGACAACTGCAGCAGACACAACTGGCCTTAACTCCTGCACTTCTGCCTGCACCTTTGGTGGCCAGAGCCTCTGAACTAAAGGTGGGGATACCTGAGAATTTTGATGGAAAGAGCGAAGAAGCCCAGCGTTGGCTCTTGGCCATAAAGGCCTACTTCTATATAAATCCGACAATCTATAATAGCAACAAGATCATGATATTAACCTGCTTAAATAAGATGGGACCAGGGCGACTGGGGCTGTTTGCCAAAACTATTACGGAATGTAACATTGCCCTGAAGCATTACATAATGTTTCCTGATTTTTCCTCTATTTTTTCCATTTTATTTTGCACTTTTACCTCTTTACTACACTTTATTAGTGGCCTTCACCACCATTCATTCCTACAGTGATTGTGTGACAGGTCACATGATACTTCCCACAGTCACATGATATTTGTGAACTTTCCCATGAAGGGCCCCTCTATTTCATATCTTCACATTTCATTTTGGACACATCTTTGTAATTATGACATCATGGGCTAGACTGCTCACTAATCATCTAGACCCTTATCTATAACATCATAGGCCAGACCTATGACATCATTCCTTATCTATTTGTCATTATTACTAATTATTGCACCATTATAGCACCATATTGCACTATAACCCTATATCCACTTGTTCTAGCTCTTTCCCTACCATATATAGATATATTATTACCATAAAGGGTATAGAAGGCTGTGTTGATACCTTTACATAGTAACTAGTTCCCAGGCTTGCCCTAAATAGGTACCAAATAGGGACAAACATATAAAAGGTATATAAGGCCAATGCAGTGACTAGAGACTCCAGTTGAGTTCTCTTGGTCCTTAGGGGCTATAAGCCATAAGAGTAACCCTAACTCCCTGGCCTATTGGGTTAAGGACTTGTAACCTATATGACCCTATTAACCTGATTAACTGGAAGTCATCCTTGGATATTGGCTCATATGGATGTGGTATTGCTTGGCATCTCTTCTCTTATAGAATAGACTTTGGGGTTTGTTTCAGAAACCTGGTACCTGAAAGTGCAAGGGGCCACTTGGGCTGCCTTCAAAACAGTGTTCACTACATCATTTATCCCTGCCAGCCTGCTGGAGAAAGCGCAAAACAAATTATACTCAATCAAGCAAATCAACTACCCTGACTCTGCAGAGAGATATACCCCTCCATTCAAGAAAAGAGGAAACTTTGATGACTTCACAGCTGCCTTCAAGATAGCTGTAGGATGAAGCAAGCTCACCACAGGTGAAACAACCCAACTATGTCCTATACTGTCGACACATAAAGCAGTTGTGGGGCTAGGACTATGCTGAGGAGGTACTAGAGGAAGAGTAAGGAGCTAGTGAGGCTGAGCCCTAATGATGGAGGGAAAGGTCCAAGAGACTGAACTGGGGTTCCAGCTCAGTTGCCCAGGTTTATATACTACTCTACTGTTTGTACATGTTTGGTAGTGACTGTAGTGGTAAGTGAGAGGCAGCCCAATTGAGTATATCATCCCAGTGTCTGTGTGAGTTGCTAGATGAGTCACTGTGCTATGGAAGGCTGTGTGGGCTGTGCATCAGTGACTGGGACATGATGGGGGCAGTGGCACAGCCCTGCACAGCACAGAGGTGAAGGGGAGGCTATGGTACAGCCATGCACAGGATGGAGATGAAAGGGCTATGCATGGGAACGATGGCTGTGCTGTGGAAATGGAAGTCTAAAGGCAAAGGTGGTGCTAGCCCTGGTAGTGTGCTTGTATCATAAAAGGGGTTTCCCTGCCAAGGGTTAGCTAAGGGTTAGCAGGTGAAACATACTATGGTTAGGTTGTCTGTGGTTAAGTTTAGGTTGTGGAAAATGGTCCATGACACCACCCCTTCTCTATGTGTCAGACTCAGGATGACGGCAGGGAAGTGCACACCAGGTGGGGTCTTCAGGGTAGGGATTGAAAAGGTGGGGGGTGGGGAGGAAGGCATGGTGTAGTTTCAGGCAGGGGTTTTATTTGTGAAATTCCTCTAGGGCTTCCCTGGCATGAGTGAGGTTTTGCTTGGGTTCCCATGTATGCTCTGATTCGTCATAACTGGTCCAGTGAACCAGGTATTCCCATCCCTTCCCCTTTGGGTGAGCATTCATGATGTAGTCCACCTCATATTCCTCCTCCCATTTCTCTGTGACATGGACCAGTCTGGGGTCCATGACTGGTTATCCCTCAAGGTGCTCCTTATATGGTTTCATGTATGAGATGTTCACTACCAGGTGGATGTGGATGGAGGCTGGTAGGTGAAGCTCAACTGTGTTTGGTCCCTTCATTCCCTTCACTGTGAACAGTCCTAGCCATTTTTCTGAGAGTTTCTTTAACTTGCGGGTCATGCAGAGGTTGTCAGTGGCAAGTAGCATGAGGTTGCTGGGTCAGTACTCTGGCATGAGTATGTGTGTGCATTCTGCGGTCTTCTTCATTCTGTTAGCAGTGGCTTCTAGCTTTTTCCAGGTTTCCTGCAGGGTGGTTTCTATTTTGGATGTGAGTTCATCCACTGCAGGGGATTTAGAGGTTCCAGGTTCTATTCCAAGTTGGGGGGTGCAGGTATGTGTGATTTGGAAGGGGGAGCATTTGGTTACTGTAAAGGTGTGGTTATTGTGCACAAACTGCACAATCAGGAGCCATTCATACCAGTCACCTTGGCATTCACAGCAGAATGTTTGGAGGAATTGGAGGAGGTCGCAGTTTATTTGTTCTGTCTGTCCATCGGTCTGAGGGTGGTGTGCCGCGGATAGTTTGGGGGTGATATAAAGACAGGTGCACAGATCCTTCATGACCTGTGATGCAAATTGTGGACCGCAATCTGAAACAATGGTGTGGGGGGTGCTGTGGTGCTTCCATATGTAGCACAGATAGAGTCAAGCCATGCCAAGTGCTGTGACATTCTTGGTGGTGGGGATGAATTCCGCTTCCTTCGAGAATTGGTCCACGATGACTAGTACTGAGTTATGGCTGTGCAAGGTGGGTAGGTCCATGATGAAGTCTGCAGACACATCCATCCATGGTCCTTCTGCGATCTCGAGGGGTTGAAGTTTGCTGGTGTGTGTTACCAGAACAACCTTATTAGGGCTGACCAGAAGTTTATCCACTTGAGCACGACTACACTTGCAGTGCCACTACACAAGCACTGGCAAGGAAAATCCAAGGAGCTAACCTTAATTACAAGGTACCACTCTATGGGCTACCAATACAACAAATGGACAAAGCTGAGGCTTTGTCACTGTAGCTACCTGTATAAATAGTAAACTACGACTATGAGATTATTGTGCTATAAGCTACCAATGTTCCAGTGAAACTAAAGTCAAACCGTGTCAAGTCCAAAACCTCTGCTCCAACTCTAGGATCTCCGATACGATCCGAACGCCAGAGTTTGTGAGACATGTAGGGGAGCTGCGACATGTTGCAGAAGTGATACTTGTAGTGACTGTGGTAGATCTATCTGTAACCCGGAGATGGGGCAAGTCCGTCAGAGATGGTCTGGAGTTCCTTGTTCCGGATAGGGGTAAGTGCAGTGACTTTTGGCTAAGTCCACAAAGTGTAGTGTTTTTTGTAACAGTGGGGGGTTGATTGCTGGTCTTTGTTACCAGAACAACCTTATTAGGGCTAACCAGAAGTTTATCCACTCGGGCGTGACTACACTTGCAGTGCCACCACACAAGCACTGGCAAGGAAGAACCAAGGAGCTAGTCTTAATTGCAAGGTACCACTATATGGGCTACCAATACAACAAATGGACAAAGCTAAGGCTTTGTCACTGTAGCTACCTGTATAAATAGTAAACCAAGTCTCTAAGGTTATTATGCTATAGGCTACCAGTGTTCCGGTGTAACTAAAGTCAAACCTGTGTCAAGTCCAAAACCTCCAATCCAACTCCGGGATCTCCGATGCGATCCAAAACGCCAGAGTTTTCGAGACATGTAGCGGAGTTGTGACATGTTGCAAAAGTGATACTTGTAATGACTGTGGTAGATCTATCTGTAGTCCGGAGATGGGGTAAGTCCGTTGGAGATGGTCCGGAGTTCCTTATTCCAGATAGGGGTAAGTGTGGTGACTTTTTGGCTAAGTCCACAAAGTGTAGTGTTTTTGTAACAGTCTTCATCTTTTGACACATGTGGTATTGCAAGATGTAGTCTTCTACCTGCTTCTTGGCCCCCATCCACCAATAGTTTCATTGGATCAGTTCGAAGGTCTTTTCCCTCCCTGGGTGTCCTGCTGCTGGGGTATCATGATGAGCAGTGATTACCATCATCCTGAGGTCTCCATCATCCAGGGTGAAGACCCTTCTATCCTTCTTGAATACTCTGTCCCCCATGATCCTGAAGCCTCTGTCTTCTACGTTGGCAATTTGGGATTCTCACATCTTCATTGTTCCCATGTGAATTCTATCTCAGATTGCATCTCCTTGCAGATCTATCCTCATTGTCCAGGTACTCATTTTCCCTAGGTCCATCAGGGTTTGTTGCCAATTGTCGTTTTCGACTCCTTTGGCATGGTCCTCCCTGCATGATAGGGCATTGACCTTGCCCATGGTGGCACCTGGCTTGTGCATCCACTTGTAGTCAAAGCGGAAGAGGTACTGGGCCCAATGAGCCTGTCTGCAGTTAAGGTCCTGTTTTTGCATGAACCACTGGAGGTTCTGGTGGTCATTCCAGATTCCGAACTGGTATTGGGCTCCCTCCAGGTAGTGGCACCATTGTTCTAGGGTGTGGATCATGCTAAGCATCTCCTTATCAAATACCTGGTAATTTCTTTCAGTGTCATTAAAGGAGTGGGAGTAGAATGCAACAGGGTGCCACTTCTCACCTACTTTAGCCAATAGGACTGCCTCTGTGGCAAAGTCCAAGGCGTTGGTGTTACAAAAACACTACACTTTGTGAACTTAGCCAAAAGTCACCGCACTTACCCCTATCTGGAACAAGGAACTTCAGACCATCTCTGATGGACTTACTGTTACAAAAAACACTACACTTTGTAGACTTAGCCAAAAGTCACCGCACTTACCCCTATCCAGAACAAGGAACTCTGGACCATCTCTGACAGACTTACCCCATCTCTGGGTTACAGATAGATCTACCATGGTCACTACAAGTATCACTTCTGTGACATATCGCAGCTCCACTACATGTCTTGCAAACTCCAGCATTCAGATTGCATCAGAGATCCCAGAGTTGGAGTGGAGGTTTTGGACTTGACATGGCTTGACTTTAATTTCACTGGAACATTGGTAGCTTATAGCACAATAATCTCATAGTCATAGTTTACTATTTATACAGGTAGCTACAGTGACAAAGCCACAGCTTTGTCCACTTGTTGTATTAGACACCCTATAGTGGGTCTTTGCAATTAAGGCAAGCTCCTGGGTTCTTCCTTGCCAGTACTTGTGTGGTGGTACTGCAAGTGTAGTTGCGCCTGAGTGGTAAACTTCTGGTTAGCCCTAATAAGGTTGTTCTGGTAACACTTGGACAAAGCTACACACCCATGTGCAATACCCAGACTCCAGGGTTTAGGAGGCACTCGGACTTTCATTCTGGACAAGATGCAGACCCCAGTGTTAAGGGGGATCCACTGGAGTTTTCCAGAGTTCATTTTGCAGCACCCCGACACTTTTAGGGGTACTGAAGTTATAGCTCTGGAGATTGCTCTTGCTAGTTACATAGAATACTTGTACCACTTTCGAAGTCCCCCCTTGGGGTGATAGCACACACTCCCACTGGGGTGTTTGCAGAGGGAATGGGACTTAAGGTTAGGGAGTCCATAGGTATCCGGGCCAAAAAGTCTGAGGTAGACCGGAGGGCGTATCTGGCTTAAACTCTGTACAATCGTATTTACTATAGCTACAATGAAGAAGAAACCTTCCAGCTAGGGTTTACCAGTAGACCAGCAGAAGGAGGAGAGGAGGATAGACCTCCCTCAAATGTGTATTTGACATGGAGGCACTCCGGGATGCACTGATTGTGGCAGTACGGGAGGGTAACTCCAGAGAAGATGTGATGAAGAAAATTGCTGACCCCTGGAAATGGGATGGAGATCAGAGCAAGTTCTGGTTATGGTGGAGCAAACTCCAGCTCTGGGTGGAGTCCCAGACCTGGTGGGATAACAAGGTCTACAGAGTTGCAGTCTTGTCAAGATTCGAGGGCAAAGCAGAGGCTTTTGCCCAAGTAACTATGGAGATGCTAATGGAGTTGGAGGAGGAGACAATTGAAGTTGAAGGAGTCCAGCAACCCCATGGACTAGATGCTTGGCTGGACTGGGCAGCCTTTCAGTGGATAATTATGGGGCACTTCTGCATCGATGTTCTGGTACAGGAATCATACAAAAAACTGATTTCCCTCCGCCAGAAGGGTGATTCGGTAGACACCTTCCTGGAAAAATTTGTAATCCTACAGTGCAAAGCCAAGATTGGAGTGGCAGAGGCATTTCACCTCCTGAAAGAGCAATTGACTACAAAATCTACTACCAAGCGAAGCTTCATCATGTAGTAGTAGAGGGAGACTTCAACACCCTCTACAAGGCTTATGAAAAAATAGGCAGAAACTTTGAATGCATCGCCCTCGAATGGGGAGCCCCCCTCTGACAGCTCCCATGATCTTCCCCCCCACTCCGCCAACCTCCGCCAACCTATTCCACTCCTCTCTGACCAACCAGACCTGCAGGTCCGCAATACAGACACATCTCTACCAGAATCCAACTGGGGTGCGGAACCCCAATGGACATCTCCACAATAACTCTGCGAGGTGCCTGTGTTACATTTTCTTCCCTTCCTCCTGTGGATCCCAGTCTTCCTCTGGTGTATTATCATTCCATTGATGACCAGCAAGGCCTCCTGGTCTCTCCCCTTCTCTATGGGCGCCTCAGCCCCCTGGCCCCCCATTCTTAGCCTTACTGCTTGGTCGGTCCCTTTATCCTCCTTTACCGGTAACCATTGTCTTCTCTAAAATGGACTACATCATTGTTCTCCTAATCTGGTAGCCATTGTTCTCCCAGATCGTATTCCCCGTTCCTCCCCTATAAATACCCATCATAGCCACCCTGTATTCCTTAGCTAGATCTATGTTTAACCACATAACTCTTCTCACTCTGAGTGTGTTGGCATTGCTTGAGACCCCAGACTTCATCAGACTTCATGTCGCTGCTGAAGGACATGCTTGACAGCAAGATCGATTACATTGACATAACAAAAGATCTAGCTAGTCCTGACACCCCTGCTTTCTAGCAGAAGGGCACTACCTGGAAACAATCACATTGTATGGCTTATGACAAGAGGAGTCCTCCGACTCGGAACATTCGTTGCACTCAGAATACCTATCCCCATCCCCCGCCCCTCCTTGAAGCAAAAGAAACCCATTTCAGTCCAGAAGGAGAAGAAGCCCCTCCATATCCCTCCCTGCCCCTCCAGTCCTCTCCATAACCCCCCTGCCTGTAGACACCCCCAGGCTTGAACCATCCAGGAATCCCCTCTCTGAGGAAGCCACCCCACTGACTGCAATACTCCTACCCCTTCCTACCCCTGAACTCCAAACCTTGCCTGCCACAGCCCACCCAACCCCCACCCCTCTCCCTCCTTCTGAAACTTCCGAAAGTGACTCAGAAATGGACATAGCCACACCCGCTGTGTTTGAGGTGAGACAAACTGAACTAAAGGCCAGGTTGCTGAATGATTTTGATGGAGAGCCCAAGAGTGCCAATCAATGGATGCTGGCAATGATCACCTACTTTGAAATGAATGAGACCCTCTACAACACCAATACAGAGCAGATCCTCATCTGCCTGAATAAAATGAATACCAGAAGAGCTGCCATATTTGCAGAAACTTGGTACCTGAAAGCAGCAGAGTCAATGTTCGTACAGTTCAAGACAGCCATTGAAGTGTCTTTTGTACCAGTCGGGCTGAAAGAGATTGCCCAGAACAAGCTTTATAATATCAAGCAAGCAGATTATTCTGATCCCAAGGAAAGAAACCCACTGAGGAAGCGCCTTGGAGACTTTGACAGATTCATTGCCACCTTTGAGATTGCAGCTGGACGAAGTGGTTTGGAAACCAGACACAACGAAATTTTGATTGACCTCTTAAGAAAAGGGGTACACTTCAGGCTTGCCCAGATGATGGTCACTATCAACCCCCAACCAACAACTTGGAAGGAGTGGGTAAAGCAGGCTAGAAACTTTGAGTAGAACGCCATTAGGTTGGACCAACTCTCAAACAGTAAAGGATACTACATCCTTGGAGGAACTTCTACCCCCTGGCAAGACCCCAATGCCATGGATGTTGACTCGGTCTGACTCTCCCTGGAACAATGAGCTGAATGTTTCCGAAAGAACCTCTGCTTTGTTTGTAAGAAACAAGGCTGCCGCTCCTCCAACCACCGGAAAGATAAGGGAAGGACCTCTGCTTAGGCCAGGGTTGCCCAGACAGACCCTCTTGATAGTTATACCTCCTCCTCTAAGTATTCTAGGGAGGAGCTAGCCAAGGTCCTAGACATCGCCCTCAGCACTCCTGCCGAAGAACTAGAGAATGTCACCGCCGACATATGAAGGGTGGCCATTGAACAGGGTTTTGCCTGGGGAGGGAAGTAGTAACATCTTCTCCTCCCGAATGGATTGCCAGTGTAATTGTATCTAAAGGAGACCCCTGCTCTATGAGAATTTCTTTAACCCTCTCCTATCCTGGCAAGAAAACCGTTACAACCCTAGCTTTAATCAACAGCGGAGCAACGAAAAGCTTCATTAACCACTCTACCCTTTGAACTGGAAGGTGGACACCTCACCGACTGTGAACTCCCCTCATTGCCAAGAATGTAGATGGTACCAAGAATCAAGCAGGGCTTATTTGATATTTTGTCCTGTTGATAGTCAGCTGCGGAGAAGTATGGGAACAACGAAGTTTTTATGTGATAAACATGGCAAAGGACCCAGTCATTCTGGGAATTGACTGGCTCCAAAAACACAACCCACAGATAGACTGGACTAAAGGAGAACTCTCTCTTGACAAACTGAACCTCCCTCTTCAAGAACTAGCCAATGATGAGGACCACCCTTATCTTATTTAGTATCTAGGGATGCACCACGAACAGGATGCTGATCTCTCCATACGAAAGACAACCCTCTCCACTTGCATTGCACAAAATTCAAAAGGAGAAGAAACCCCTTTACCCCCTGTCTGTGATAACTTCGTCCACATCTTCAAGGAGCCACCACTGGGAACCCTCCCCCTGGAACAAAAGTTCGACCATGAAATAGTCCTCACTGATGCCTTTGTACCAAAAGTGGCCAAGGTGTATCCCCTCAATCCTAAAGAAACCCTCATGTGTGAGGAGTTCATAAGGGAACATCTATGTCAGGAAAAATCATCTGCTCCAAATCCCCACAAGCTGCCCCCTTCTTTTTTGTAGCAAAAAAGGATGGTTCCCTCTGCCCTTGCCAGGAATATCAATACATGAATTCCTTCACTGTCAAAAATGCCTACCCCCTGCCCCTGATCTCTGAACTCGTCAATAAGGTAAAGGGGTCTTCCATTTTCACCAAGATGGACATTCGTTGGGGTTACAACAACATTCGAATCAAACCTAGCAACAGGTGGAAAGCAGCTTTCATTACCCCCTTTGGCCTTTTTAAACCCACCATCATGTTCTTTGGCTTAACTGGTTCCCCTCCAACATTTCAGGCCCTGATGGATAACATATTTCGCAACTACATTGCAGAAGGATGGTTAATCATCTATATGGATGACATCCTCATTCACTCGGAAGACCAGAAAACCCATGATAAGCACACCCATAAGGTGTTACAATGGCTATCTGACCACCAATTCTATTAAATGCTTCTTTTCAGTCAACAAGGTGGAATTCCTAGGAATCATCTTATGCCCCAGAGAAATCACATTGGATCCTGGCAAGTTGATGGCAATCAATGAATGGACCACCCCATGCACTGTCAAAGATGTGCAATCTTTCTTGGGGTTCTGTAACTTTTATCGCAAGTTCATCGCTGGATTCTCTGACCTTGCTCTCCCCCTAAATTCCCTAACCCACAAAGGAGCCCCTTGGGCCTGGACTTCTGCCTGCAAACAGGCATTCCTCTCCCTTCAAGACACCTTTAAATCCAAACCTGTACTATAGCTCTCTGATAATTCTGCCCCTTTCTGGGTAATGACTGATGCCTCCCTTGGAGCATGTGGAGCAGTGCTGATGTAGAAAGACTTGAACAGTGACCTCCATCCCTGTGCTTTCTTTTCCAAGACATTTTCCCCTGAAGAGCAAAACTATGACATCTATGACTGAGAACTCCTTGCGGTCATCCGAGCACTTGAGGAATGGCACCACCACTTGACAGGGACTGCCCACCCTGTAACAATTTTAACTGATCACAAGAACCTAAGCTATTTCAAGTCCCCCCATCAGCTTTCTTGACATCAATCTTGTTGGATGTTATTCCTCATGGACTTTGATCTTATCTTTCATCACCTCCCTGGGTCAGCCATGGGACTGGCAGATGCACTTTCCCACCTCCACTTGCCTAATACCACCACTGATAATCAGGATCTAGTTCTCCTTACCCCAGCAGCAATGGTGCACACCATTGACACTGCCCTCTGTGATCAGATCATGTCCTTCTCACCCACTGATGATTTTGTTGCCTCTGCCCTAAACAGTCTATCCTCTCCATCCTCATCCCGCCTTTTCTCGTCCCCTGTGGACTGGCGTTACATGGACAACCTATTGTATTACAAAAACTGCCTCTACATTCCCCCTGATTTGCGACACACCCTTGTCCTATCCATCCACAACTCTCTGGCTAGGGGACACGCCAGCTATTTCCGCCTCCTATCCCTCTTATGGCAGGACTATTGGTGGCCTAGGATGGCCACTTTTGTGTGAAATTTCATTGTGGGATGTGCAGTCTGTCAGCAGAACAAAGTCATCACCCACCCGGTCACCTCTGGCCTTTTCCCTATTTGGTCTGATGCTACTCACCCCTTTCAGCAGATCTTGATGGACTTTATGTCCAGTCTCCCTGCCATGGGATCCCTTAACACTATTTTGGTTGTGGTCGACCATGGGCTAACAAAGGGGGTGATTCTCATTCCCACGAATGTAAATGCTGATGCTGCCAAAGTAGCGAGACTGTTCTTCTCCCATGTCTTTCCCCAATTTGGCCTACATGACAAAGTAATCTCCAACAGAGGACCCCAGTTTGCATCTGCTTTCGCCAGGGAACTTGCCTAACTTCTAGACTATGACGTTGCCCTCTCCACCGCATACCATCCCCAAACAGACAGAGAAATGGAATGGGTTAACCAGGAAATTGGCATGTACCTCAAAATGTTTTGCCAAGCAAATTTGTCTTCCTGGCTGGAACATCTCCTGATGGTGGAATTCTCCCATAATGCCCTAACCCATTCCATAACCAAGAAGTCTCCATTTTCTCTCATGATGGGCTATGAACCCTGACTCTATCCCCCTTTAGGAAAAACGTTTATCCCTGCTTTAACTGAACAACTTTCCCTCCTTGATAAAGCAAGGGATGACGCTTTAGCGGCACATCACCTTGCTCAGCTAGAAATGAAACAACAAAAACATGGGAAGACCCCATCCTGGAAAGCTGGAATGAAAGTGTGGCTCAATGCTACCAATCTAAAAATGACCCACGCTTTTCCTAAATTAGCTCCCCATCACCTAGGTCCCTTCGAGATTGAAAAGGTCCTCTCCCCATTAACATACAAATTATGGCTCCCCGCTTCTTGTAAAATTCACCCGAACTTCCACACCTCACTACTTTATCCTTATATAGAAACTGACGAACATGGCCCAAACTTCCTCCGACCCCTGCCTAATGTCAAGAATAATGAAGAGGTTTATGAAGTCGAAGGCATCTTAGCTCATTGCAGCTCCCCAAATCAACATGAGTACCTCATCAAATGGTGGGGGTATCCTTCCTCCAAGAACACATGAGAACCAGAATGGAACTTAACCGGCTCCTCAGCACTTTTATAACTATATAAGGCTGCTTGACCTCGACAATTCTCTATCCATCATACCACCATCGACACCGCCCCACCCCATAACCATGTCCCCTATCACAGTTACCTTCTCCACCACCTCCCTCCTCATTCTAATCCTGGCCATCCTGGCCAGCCTCACCACCTATTGGGTGGTGGGATTATTCTTGGAATGGCACGTAGTGAGGGTAGTGTATTCTATAATGGAGAGAACCCTGGGGACTGTCCAGAGGATGACATTCCAGGACGGGCATACGATGGTGACAGAGATGACAGGAGGGGGAAGATCGAAGGCCTGGGCATGGGAGATCAACATGTCCACAAATGAACCATGGGAGATGAACAATTATGTCGCTCCCTTCCCTGTCCAGGCCAGAGGGAACCAAAACAAGGAGGCTTGGGGGAACTGAAGGAATGATTTGTAATAAAAACCCCACTTTCTTGCCATTACCCCGCCAGAGCATGGAATTCCCGTCTGTTATTGAAACAGTCATCTTTGACTTCCAGCTCGCTCCCAGATCTTATGGCTGGTCCTCCAATCCTCAAACCTACATCCCTGAATCCTGTGCCATTCCACAAGGAACCCATGACTCCACTGGGTACCCCACCCACCTCAAACAATTTTGAGAACAAATCAAACTTGACCACAAGTGTGCAACTGAGTCCACTACCAAATGCAATGTCCCCACTGGACCAGACCCCCCTGTAATTAGCGAACCCCTAACAACCAGCTCTACTATATAAAAACACCTTGGTTTGACAAAATATTTGGTTCCTTCAATGACTCCCCTATTCTCACACGACTAAAAGTCCACCCCTCGCTCAATGTCCTCACCAACCCTACCCCCCCTTTCCCATCCCTGCTCACATCCACTGCTCATAGAACACTCAGTGGATTCTGCAGATCCTAACTCTTTCATGGCAAAATCCTCCAAACTGCCCCCTTTGCATTGCCAAAGACCTCCTGGTGTGGGTCTCCTCTCTGCTTTATCATCTCATTGTGGCAATGAATCTTCCTTCTTGTTGACACCCCGTTCCCCTCCGCCTCGAATCCTTTCCCCCTTTTCACAAATGAGAATTTATCTTTGACTTAATTAATTCCCCTGTGGTCCTTGCCCATATTCTCTTCTTGCCTGCAGTCACTGAACATTGAGTCACCCACAGGGCAATTAACCTTGCTGTAGCCCATCTCGAACTCACACATCTTATCCTTGCTGTTGCTGATCACTCAGATCGTCGAGATACCCTCACTGATGACAAAGGCTTCAAGTGAACTCTTGAGTGGGTCATGTCTGGAAGGGAAGTCACCTTCTATGGGCTCATTTTGGTTGGCATCATTGACATCATCAATGATCTCCCGTACAACTTATTGTATCCTCTCTTCCGCTACCAACTTGCACTCTTCACTCCTCAAAAGCATGCCCAATACCTCCACCTCCCTGATCTACTCCCCTCCATCTCTGAAGCCATCCTGCCACCACCAGACATTCCCCTCACCCCGTCTCCTATTCAACACCATTCAGTTGAGATGCTCGAATGCCCCATCTCCAGACTGGAACATCCACTCCCCCACATCCCGGCAGATCATCCTCTTGCCTGCAAAGCCTGGAACTCCCCCTTCTGTGGTGGATGTAATGAACCCCTCTCTCCTACCCACCGATGCCCAGATGAGCTTGACCCTAATCCTCTCCCCTATCTCGAGTGCTCTTCCCCCTCTCACTCCCACACCTCCTATCCCGAGTATGCCTGCCCTAACTGTCAACTCCCTTGCCTGATGCACACACAGCATGAGTACCCCGAACTGGTCTGCCCCAATTGCTATGGGTGGGGACATACTTGATGAAACTGTGTTTACCCTCAACACTATTCCCCTACCCATCCTGGACCCTTCTGTGACAGATGCTTCCATCCAGGACATACTGGAGTCAGATGTACTTGCCAACTTTTCCTGGCACCCTGGCCCTCCCCCCTCAGACATCATTCCAATCTGGCTCCCTAGTCCTCTGGAGATGAGGAGCCATCCCCCTCCCATTCCTCTAGCACACCCCCATCCTTGCCCATGGCAGGCCCTTCCTCACTGGGTAACGTCTCCTCCCCCATCCCCCCTCCTCATCATGGATGAATGGCCTGGGTGGCTTGAATCAGAGTTTCAAGCTCAGCAGGGGGGTAATGTTACATTTTCTTCCCTTCCTCCTGTGGATCCCGCTCTTCCTCCAGTGTATTATCATTCCATTGACGACCAGCAAGGCCTCCTGGTCTCTCCCCTTCTCTATGGGCACCTTGGCCCTCTGGCCCCCCATTCTTAGCCTTACTGCTCGGTCAGTCCCTTTATCCTCCTTTACCGGTAACCATTGTCTTCTCTAAAATGGACTACATTATTGTTCTCCTAATCTGGTAGCCATTGTTCTGCCAGATTGTCTTCCCCATTCCTCACCTATAAATACCCATCATAGCCACCCTGTATTCCTTAGCTAGATCTACGTTTAACCATGTAACTCTTCTCACTCTGAGTGTGTTGGCATCGCTCAAGACCCCAGACCTCTATCAGACTTCGTGTTGCTGCTGAAGGACATGCTTGACAGTGAGATCGATTACATTGACATAACAGCCTGCTATTGCTGTGGCATACAAGGACACTTCAAATGGGACTGCCCCCAAAACAAAGACAAACAAAAAACGGTCTGACAGCTCTGGGACCCAGAGTACGAACAATATGTCTCTGTGGAAGTGATGGAGCAAAAGGAAACTCCACAGCCAGGCTCTGTAAAACTCCAGCAATCCTGCCCCTGGCAGAATCACCCCCCTTTGCTGACCATGGCAAAAACTTCGCAGTGGAAGTATATCTTGGAGGAAGCAGAGGCATATTGGATGGATCGTTTGACCGCCAAAGCAAAGCAGAAAATGGTGGAATCCTCAAAATGGAGTAGGCTCGGAGATGACAGGGGTCTCCCCAAGCTGGAAGTAAATACATACTTGACTCAGACTGATGGTGCTATAGGCACCTGTAATATAATTTCTTATGATTCCGAAAGGGCATCCAACTTGAATGGCGTGGCACTGGAATTAAAATATAGTGTGCTTAATTCCCTTGCAAGGCAAAGAGTCAACACGTTAAAGTATAATTCCCCCACTATTTCCAAAATTCAGAGCCCTAATGAAACAACTGAATGAGTCAAAAGAATCTACTAGAGACTGAAGAACCAAATCCTAATCACCAGTGACTAGTAGATGGGAGTAGTTCCTTAGTGAAGCACCCCTTATCCAGGAATGACCAAGAG
>JBBPKP010000034.1:14026-25452 GCA_038089335.1 Boletellus aff. obscurococcineus | reverse complement strand
ATACCATCTTTCAGCAAGATAATGATCCCAAGCACACCTGCAAAAAAGTCAAGAAGTGGCTAGAAGAGTAGGAATTTGGGACAATGGTTTGGCCTGCACAGTCTTCTGATTTGAACTCTATAGAACATCTCTGGGGATGGCTGAAAAGAAGGCTTGCAGAGTATGAAAACCCTCCTAGAGGAATTCATGAATTATGGGAAAGAGTTTGGTGGAGTGGGACAGGATACCAGTTAAGGAGTGTCAGAAATTGATTGAGAGCATACCTAGAAGGGTTCAGGCAGTGCTTAGAGCAAAAGGAGGCTATACCAAGTACTAATAATATCTAAATACCCCTGTAAATTCAAAAGCTCAAAAACTCTTTCCATAACATAGCTGTCTTAAATTGGTCATATCTCTACAGTGTGTGAATGATCACATGACCCAGGGGGCACCTTTGTAGCCAAGAGTATGTTCTATTTATATCCCCACCAAAGCTAAGCAAAATTCCCACAGTGATTTGCAGTGTGCTGCACACACTACTGTTAGGGTTAGTATGGAAAGGGTTTTTGAGGTCACTGTATCTCTGCTTGTCATATCAGACTCCTCCCAGTCATAGAGAGAAACTCTCTGAGAAACCCTTCATCCCTTGTCCACTGTGCAACTGAGATTGGCAAATCACAATAACTCAGCTTGCAGTACAACTCCCAAAACCTGGACCTCACAGACAAATGTGGACATACCCATGGGTGATCCAAGAAACAATTCAATGCTTACATGTTGGAGCAAGTTTACCAGTTGAAAAAATTAACATGTGTTGGGTAGTGAAACATACATCATGCATGGTATCTCAATTTACCTTGTCTTGAAGATACAGCTCTCGCGATTTCTTCGTCGCTTGGTGTCGGAGGGCACGCGATTGGTCTTCTGTGAGCAGGACAATGTCCCGTTTTAAAAGCTGGAATGAACTACCATTGGGGAATCCGCGTTTACGTGCTTCCCCCTCGTCCTCTACCTGTTCGAGTTTCTGACCGAGCGAGCATGAGCGACTCGGAAGCGCACGGAGAGCCGCAATGCATACCACGGTGAGCGACTTCTTTACTCCAAATACAGCGTCGCTCTCAAGGTATTCGCTCCCCTCCGGATAGAAGGCCGAAATGAGTTTGCGATAGCCGGGGGCCTGGACGACCAGATGCAAGTGGCTTGGGCGCATATTGTGGCGACCTTGGGAGAGCAGCAGCTCGCCGACTGGACCCTGTATCAGCATCAGAAACCACATCGCGTGAGAAAGCGCAGATGCAACACACGTCACACGGGACGGGATAAGGCGGGGGAACAACGGCACGAAACGCAAAACGGCCATCCGCGGCGGTGCGAAGTCGCCCACGGCAGTCTGGACCGGTCTTATCTGCATATTGCACGTCGTAAAACCCTGGTAACGATGAACGCCGATGGCATAGATTGATTATCCGAGGGCATACCGTGGCCATCGGATTCCCATGTATCGATAATGGCATTTGCGATGGGATCGCCCTCCGTCGTCAGGACCCTTCCCTCGACGTACAGGTAGTCTCCCTTGCCCTCTGATGCGATTGAGCCTCCGAATTCGACTAGGGGCACGTAGAAGTCGAGGTCCCGTAAAGGTACACAGAGACTCACCATCTTCCGCATCCCCGGTATAGAAAGGGCCCAAGATGGTGCTCTCCGTTGCGCCGCCCTCGACGGGGTTGTTGAGCGCGTCGATCAGGGCAAGTACGCCAAACGCGTTAGACAGGGTGATGATTTCCTGACGCGGGGGCGTGGATATCTGACCTGCGCGAGTCAAGAACTGGATGGCGGCCATCCACTCATCTGTCGTAATGCTATCGTATGGTCAGCACAGACGCTCACACTCGACAAGCAAAGTCAGGTACTCTGTCTCTTTGATAAAGGCATGCAAATGCTTGACGAGGTGTTGGTACATGAACCTGTGTCGTCTGGAGCGAGTGAACGGAGAACAAGACGGGGATCGGATGGCCTACGGGTCTGGCGTCTGGTTGAGTAGGAGGAGGAGGTTCGCTGTGATGACGTCAGGGCTCTCCGGAAGCTGCTCGAGCAGCAGTGAGTACACAGGGGATGTCGCAGCGCACCAAAAACCTCACTGGGAGAGGAAAGCTGGGCGGGAGGACGCCATTGGAGACGGCGTCCCTAACAGTTTCCTTGGTGTGACCGAAATCGCCCATGCTGACTGATGCAGAACCAACAGAGCACCCAGTGAAACACCAGTTTTATACTCAGCTCGCAGGGGTCTCGGATCACGATGGTGTTACACCCTGTTGACGTAGAATCGCCCTCCACGCTAAAGAACAGCTAAAACGGTTCGTTACTCCCTGATTCTACCTGCGAGCATAACTCATCGATCAGTGGGCGACCACCAGCCTTCGTGGGTCATTCTGTCCGTATGGAAGTAAACCTGCAAAATTCGTGAAGGTCGGATCATGCCCCAGCGGCGGCCACCCACGACCGTGATCGGGCGTGTGGGTGAGCGGGTACACTCGCGGCACTTTTTCGATGTCAAACAAACCTTGAAATCTCTGGTCACATGACAATCACATGACATCTCAATGAAACCGTTCACTTGAACTACTGTCGATAGAAAATGTCGATGGTAGTGGACGCGTCGTTGCGTGCTTCTGCAAGCTCAATGACCGATACGACGATGTAATCTTGTTACAGCCAGTGTTTTTGACTTTCTGTACAGGCTAGCCTGGAAGGGCAGCGACTCACCCAGGGACGGACGCGTCGTGTCTGTTTATTTTTGTTTGCGCTCTATGCTTGTGGTCAAGTCTTGCCGACCCAGTAGTGTTTGCGGTGGACCCCCGCGTCTTGCCTCGATCGCATCCGACTTTCATGGGTATCTCGGGTTTACTGCCGCTCCTCAAGTCCATTCAAGTCAACAAGCACCTGTCTGACTTTGCCGGTCAGACTCTGGCAGTGGACGCGTATGTTTGGCTCCATCGCGGGGTCTACGCTTGTGCCTCTGAGCTTGCCGTTGGAAAGAAGACGACAAAGTGGGTTTTCAGCCTTTTGAACCGTCGCGTGTGTGGTCTACAATGACTGACGCGTTAGGGTGCACTCAGGTATGTCGACTATGCCATGCACCGGGTTCGACTTCTCCGGCACCACGGGATACTTCCCTACGTGGTTTTTGATGGCGGGCCACTTCCCGCGAAGAAAGGGACGGAAAACGAAAGGAAGCAGCGCAGAGAGGATAACCTAGCCAAAGCGAATTCCCTTGCTTCTCAAGGCAAGCACAGTCAAGCTCGGGAATTTTACGTCAAATGTGTCGACGTGACTCCGCAGATGGCATACCAGCTCATCAAAGTAGGATTCGTTGCCTTGGGTGGTTGTATACTAATGCCCTCCACAAATAGGTCCTTCGAGCGGAGGGCATCCAATACGTGGTCGCGCCATACGAAGCCGATGCTCAGATGGCTTATTTGGAACGCATTGGAATCGTCGATGGTGTCATCACGGAAGATTCCGACTTGCTGGTCTTCGGTTGCCGCAAAGTGCTCGTCAAGCTTGATTCGGTGTCCAGTACCATCACATCCATATCCAGAAACGACTTTGGGTCCGTAACAACTGCCGACTCGGGCATATCTTTACTAGGATGGACAGACTCCCAGTTCCGTGCCATGGCAATTCTCAGTGGCTGTGATTATCTCCCAAGTATACCCGGCATTGGGCTCAAGACTGCATGGGCATTGCTGAAAAAGCACCGCACCGTGGAGCAGCTGGTGCGTGCCCTGAGACTGGAAGGAAAGAAAGCCGTGCCAAAAGGCTACCTCGAGGCGTTCGACTTGGCAGAAAAGGTATTCTTGCATCAGCGTGTATACTGTCCTCTGGATGAAAAGCTCGCCTGCCTGACGGCAATCGAGGCAGATGACGTTATGGACGCTGAGACAGAAGCATATATCGGAAGGTAGCATATGGCCTCTTTTTACACCTAACGGAGGCTGACGCGAGACGCTGACGGGCCAGTAACTTGGAACCTTATTTGGCGAAGAAGCTAGCAGAAGGGGATCTGGATCCGATCACACTTTCGCCTATGGTGGATTTTAATCCGGGCTTTGTGCCGCACGTGCTCAAGTCACTTCCGCTTCATTTTGATGATCTCAACCTTCCGAAGGCCAACAGCGGCAAGGGAAAGGCGAAAGCCGGCACTGAGGCAGTCGGCATTTTGCACTTTTTCCGTGAGAAGCCTGCTGGGTTGCTCGTGGTGACCTGCCACTCACCACACTTTTAGCTCCTAAGCCCAAATCAGCGCTCTCTCGAAGTAATTCGGCGCCCACGAGGAAACCGGGGGGAAATAGCGGCAAAAGAATGCTGCGTGATGTTCTGGATGATGACTTGGCTGTGAAGCGGATCAAGACCGCACGCGCTGACTCCGATGTGGGGCAGCGATCGCGCCGGAGTGTTCCACATGCCGTAAGACTGGAACTCGCGTCCGCCACTCCCGACAAGCCACCTGAAGTAAAACATCATCGGGACGGCCTCACGACACACGGAAAGGAGAATATCAACCCCGGTCCTCATCTTGAAGGTCACCTAGAAGATGGATGCATGTCTCTTTCCCGTCCACATTTCCGCCTAGCCACCCCCGAGCTCCCTTCGCCGATAAGACATTCATTCAGATTGACCCCACGGAGGAAGGGGAGCACGGACGATTTTGGTGCAGACATTGTTTCGAGCCCTCTGGCAAACATGCACCACCTAGCCGAGCGCAGCATGTCACCCAGCGAACCTGGAACCCCGTCGCCGCTTGAAACAGGGACCGAGGGCCCTGATCTCAGGGACGTACTTAGCATATGCTCAGCGGAAGAGGTCGAAGAGTTTGACGACCATGAAACTCCTGCAGCCAGAGCGCGCTTGGAGCCGGAAAATGCCTCGGCGAGTGCCTCTGAAGTGCGAGCGCGTGCTGTGGCGAACGGATGGTGGAACAAGTGGGCCCTGAAGCACGAGCCTCGCCCAGCCCACGTGAGTAGCGTCGTACACGGCCTTGTTCACACAGACTAAATTTTAGCAGCAGTTACCCGTGCTGAGACGTCTTGAGACAACAGTCACTGCTGACGGCAGACAGTCGGGAAGACAGTCTCGGCCTTGGTCTGCGCCGCCAAACGCCACGGGCGCACGCGCAGTGGGTCTAGCTTTGAACGCTAGCAAAAGTCGCAGCTTTGTCAAGTAGAGTGAGACAGAGAACCCACGACGGGCAATCTGATGATTGACAGACAAAGTAAATTAATTGTTTTTGATTACGACTACACGATGGCATGTGCAGCGGTCACACCCGGACATCAGGCAGATCACGTGCGGCACGCCTGGGTGATCGGGTGGGAATGACTGGGCGGATTAGGTGATTGCCGAGCTTATGTAATGTGATGGTATCTGTGGCCAATCGGGCGAACAGGCGCCACGCCGAACTCGCGGAGTTGTAGATCGTTGGAGCCCCCTAGAGGACGACGCCAGCGGAAGACGGCCACCAAGAGCACTCGGCCAGCGGGGACGCGCGAACACGTATGAGCGGTAATAAACAACATGGGTCCATGACGCGCACTCACTGGCTTGCTTCTCCTTCTGAAACACTGAGCAGAGATCACTGCCCCGCTGATATGTAATCCCGGTGCGATGTTCCCCCCACACAAACAGCCGCCTTGCTTTGTCTCGCCCTTTGCGTTGGCGTTTCATACACTCTTAATTAGGCAGACGTGTGCCAATTAGGCAAATGCTATCCAAGAACGTTTGCAGTGTGCATGTCTGCCAGGTCCGGACGCGCCCCGCCGTGCCACTCACAGATAGGACCTCTCCTCGTGCCCTCTTTCCACCCGTGCTGCGAGCATGCCCCTCCCTTTTATCTGGCCTCTGGGTAGCCTCTCTCCCCAAGATCCCCCCCATTCCACGTCTGCACTCGCCCGACATATCCTCTGCTCCCTGCCGGTGCTTGCGCGCCTTTTCCACGGTGTAGATTCAGGCGGTCCATACCTTCTCGTAGGTCGCAGCACTGCTTGGACCCACACACCGCGGCAATCGATGTGACCTTTTTCCAGACACACTTCCTGTGTCCTCATGGGCGACCCCGCCGGTAGTATTTACCTTGCTGGCGGCCCTTCTCGCATCCCCCATCCGAGACAGCAGCGCTCCAGCCCGCGCGAGCACAGCATCCTCCCCCATTTTCTGGCGCCCCTCCCATGCGAGTCCCACCCTCGCCCTTATCTCCCCGCCGACGAGAACCATCAAAATATTAGTGTCCAGTTTGTGCACTCCTGCCCCGGTCAGGATACCGCTCAACTGGACCCTGATATTCTACAACGCCATGTCCTCTTTGACGACGGCTCCAACACCACCACGCTCGTCGCGTACCCCGAGTCCTCGCAGCGCACTACATCCCACTCGCTGTCCCCCTACCCCGCCGAGGCTGACTTCCGCGACTACTCTTCTCCCGACCTCGCACCACTTCATGCCGCTCAGGCGTTCAGGAGTGGCTCGTGGGTGGGTATCGAGCTTGCTCCCTGGCAAGGTATCTGACATATACCCTAGCCCTCCCATTCGCAGATAGGGTATTCCCTCTGGACGCAATCACCCCCGAGGATCGCCACATCTCCGGTCAGTGAGCCGCCGGAGAGCACCTCTGATGAGTCGCATCAAAGCTCGGACGTCGAGGAAGCTACGCAAATGTCGCCGATGATGAGTCAAATCCAGATCCAGTCATCACGATGCGTTGACTTGCCCCCCCAACGCGCGTATCATGCCCCGGCACCCCAGCCATCGCTCTTGACACTTCAGTTCTCCCAGTCTGTGTTGCAACCGGTCGACGACCCCGAAAATGCAGATGTGCCGCGCGTTCTACCGGATATGAACATCGTTACTGATGACGAGTCAGAGCTGACCCACCGATCCACACCTTCGTCCTTTCTGATACCGGTTTCGGTGCCTTCGATGTCACAGGGTCCTAGCATGAGGCTTCAGCACCGAAGCGAACAGACAGGCAGGCCAGGCCAGTTCCACGTAACAGTGCCCTCCCCCAAGCAACAGAAGAAGGCAAAGATGCACCAGTGTCACGAATGCAAAAAAATGTTTCCCCGGCCAAGCGGCTTAGCCACCCACATGAACACCCACTCTGGTGCTAAACGTATGTTTTATTCTTATATATACATCTCAGCCGCCTGCTGAGCGAACTTGTGGTTAGCTTTCAAATGCATCGTACCCAACTGTGAAAAAACCTTTGCAGTCCGGTCAAATGCGAAGCGACACTTGCGCATACACGGGATAATCCCATCGTTGCCCGAGGCGCTCTCGGGGCCTCGTTTCACGGTCGGCTTTGAAGCGCCAATGGTGACACAAGTCCACGATATGGGAAAACAACCGTCAAAGTACAGATGGATTCCTCACAACCCGTCCCCTGACGAGCACGAGTGGCCCCCACCAGGGTCATCGATGACAGCACTGGACAGTGTTTCACGTAGCGGGATCACGTTCCAAGCGAGCGTGTCGTCGTCGACCACGTCTGCCCCGTCGAGTAGATCCGACGACGAGTATGTTGAACTTGGGCCCGCAGGCGCCGCCAGCACACGCCGGTCCCATGGCGATCGTAACAACAGAGACACGAGTGCAAACAAATTTTCCGGCACTTACCCGATTTATGGGGAATGGTCGCGAGGAGGATGATCAGCCACCCGACAAGGGTCTCGATGACTCGACGCTTGGCAACCGTAATGTTTCTTGCATTATAATTTTAGCAGAAGTACGCCACTGATCGCAACTAAGCAACTTATGTTACCCTGCGTCCATTCTACCATATTTAACGAGGACGTCTGTGTATCGCACCCGCATTGGGACCATAGAGTACTCGGTTGACAATCCCAATGGGTATATCGTACAGCTCGGGAGCGATGGTCGTATCGGCATACTTGAGATACGGGTTGGGCGTGTCGTGACGTGGAAAATGGCCCTTGGCGTCTGAAGAAATGATGAGCTCACGCGTACTTACTGCCGCTTGCACCGAGTAAGTCTCACCGACGAGCGCGCTGAGATCGTCAAATGAGGGGGTATGCGCAAGCGCGAGCGAAAAGTAGACGACGTATGTGAGGAGGACGAGGACGATGGAGTATGCGGGCAGGAGCAGCGCCCACTCGCTGCGGGTTACATGAGCGAACGTAACCTTTTTTTCTCCCCCTGACTCGGGGGCGACGCACCGGCTTGGGTACCATGTGACGCCCAGCGAGCGGATGCACTCGTCCGGCAAGAGTGCCCAGAGGACGTACGCGACGAATAGGACACACGTAGATGACCAGGCGACGAAGCCGTAGAACTCGGGGGCGCGGGCGAGCGGCGCTGCGGGCGACGTTGGCCCCGTCTGGCGCATCGGGGCACGGGGGTACGGGGGCACGGGGGGCGGGGGACGAGGCGAGTTAATGTCCAGCGCAAGCTCCGTGACCGGGCGGCGAAATTGCGGGTGCAGCGAGGCCGTGCACTCTCCTGCCACCGCGGTGTGCTCACCGCCCCGCGCGCGCGCCCAATCTCCACAACCGCAATCTCGTCCCTCGCTCGCTTGGCGCACGGCACGATGTCGATCACGGCCCTGCAGGCCTCCAAGAAAGTGCTCCGGGCGTCCATGGCGCGGACGCTGCGCGAGATCGCGCCGTCCGACGTGCAATCGCAGTGTGAGTCGACTGCCGGCGCCGTCCTCCTCCCCGCCTGAGCTGACGACCGCGCCACGCACGACCAGCAGAGGCGATCGTGGCCAAGGTCATCGCGCTGCCGGCTTTCCAGCGTGCAAAGACGATCAGCTGCTACTTGAGCATGCCCGGCGGAGAGGTGCAGACGACGGCGCTGATATCGAGCATTCTAGCAGACGACGGTACGGTCGATTTGTCCCTCATTTTTTTTGGAGGGGAGAACGCTACAGCGCATTGCAGGAAAAACGCTGTTCGTTCCCAGCCTCGCATCCAAGGACGGGCACATGGACTTTGTAAGGCTGTACGACGACCAGGACCTTCGGTCGCTCCCTGCCGGCCTGTGGGGCATCCCGGAACCTGCCGCAGAGTGGCGCAACGGGAGACGACAGAGTGGTATGTTGATTTTGGTGAAGGCGTCTCATTGGTCCAACCCGCGAACCAGCCTCGGACGGGCCTTGCGAGAACCTCGACTTAGTCATTATGCCCGGTCAGTGGTCAGCCCGTGCGAGGCAGATGGTCTTATCCCATCATTGGAAATGTGGCAGGTGTCGCGTTCGACGCATCTTTATCGCGTTTAGGTCACGGCAAAGGCTATTACGATCGCTTCATCTCTTCCTACGTCGGCGCCGCCGAGCGACCACGACCTCTTTTAGGTACCTCATTATGACGTGCTTTTCCCACACGCTCTCACGTTTGTCAGTCGCACTGTCTCTTCGTCAACAGTTCCTGGAGGCAGGACAAGTCCCGGTCACCGACCGCGACTGCAAGGTTGATATGATCGTGACGCCGAAGGATATCATTACTAGCGAGAACTGCCTCCTCACATAGCTTCGTTGGCTGAGAGCCTCCATGTCCGTTATGAACCTTCCTGGACGGAGCGATACATCAATCAGCAGGCATCAGCAGGCACATTGCACGGTGATTGTACTAACTAGTGTGTAATTCTCTTCCGAGGCGCCATCCGGGCGCTGTCCGCTCGGGCTGGCGAGAAGGCGTAAAACTCTGGAGTGATGTGAGTACACAGGTCCCGCATCAAAGTGGAGTCACATTACCCAGCCACTCTCGAGTGCGGCACGATCACGAGGCGGAATGACCTTCCAGAAGGCAAATACTCAGACCCTGAACGTTCAGCCCACGATCAATATCGAACAAAGATATAAGAACCTAGTTGAGGCATCATTACGGCCTTGGCTCCAGTTTCGAAGGTGGCCGCTGATCCGTCTGCACTAAGCATCTTCGTTGCCATTTGGGAGGTGACCACAATCTAGCGCACACGTAAGTGCATCACGAGAACAACGGGCTTGCATGTACCTACAGTCAGGGTTTTTGACACACATGCTTGTAGAAGAGTTTGTCTAATGATACCCAGTATTGCTCTCCGCCTCGACAGAGGAAGAGCCGGATGTGATTGAAACGGAAAGGAAATGGAATTCAAAACAAGCAATCCCGTCTTTCATCGGTCAGCTTGCCAAAGTGCAGTTGTTAATTTGTAACACGCACTGTGGGGTGGAGCTCTGAAAGAAGATTCCGCATGAATATTACAAGATCAGGCAACGTGTGGAGCTGAGCATAGCGTATCAACTGTTGGCTGTGGGGTGACGCCGCATCTGTGGGATAAATGTCTGCTCGTCCTTGCACCGAACGAGGGCATGAATCACTTGCGAGCACATCGGAAATGGCCCGTGGGCTCGTCATGTTCTGCATGTCTAGCATGCGATAACTCAGTGCGCGGGGGTGGCAGTATTACCAAATGCTTCACCAACGAAGATGACACCTTCGCCCAACTCCGCGCAGGTTCGCACGAAATCCAATGCAAGGGATTCTTTGAAGCTGCCCGGGGGACCGGATATTTCCAGTACATGGCCGCGTGGAAGGCCACCTCCGAGGATGTCATTCACAGCAGCGTAGCTACATTCCAGAAAGTTCGTGCGAGACAACGAGGCAGCCGACTGGCTCAGGGGTAATCCTCTGGGCGCTTGCGTTGCACCGATTAAGCCTTGGGAGTCGGCAATGCTGATCCCGAGATCTTGACAGTGTCACCGCCGCGAAAAACCGAACCAGGAGTCTGGCAATCCACACCTTTTGCCAGGGTTTCCGCCGACACACCTAAAAGGTCATCGAGGGTCTCGTAGCCCGCACGCCTCAGGGCAGCCTGGGTGGGTGGGGGAAGGGAGGAGCAAAAAAAGAGGTTCCGAGACATGTTGCTCTTGCGTGCGAGTTTGGCTCTGGGTCGCGCAAGAGCGGCCGTACGAGGCTGGAAGGGAACCAAGCATGCCCTGGAAAAACAACGGCACGTGATCTTGACGCGTAGGATAAATTGGGATGCCGCCGGATGAGTTTAGTTCCCGCGCGCTCTTGTTCTCCTCCTCGTCAGCTAGTTTGCTTCTCGCCCTTCGATCCGGTAATCTCTTCAGTTCCTTCTGCACGACAGTGTATTTCTTAGATATTTTCTTCCCTTGTCACTTGGCATTCCTTACAATGGACCGCGACACACCTTCCAATCTCTTGGGTCAAACAGCACGCACGGGTAAGCCTCAGTGATTTGGCGCATCCTGGGATGAGAAGGTATCGATTTAGCTCTTGGCTGGGAATCGAGCGTGGATATGTGTAGTAGGGGGATGCGATGGCCAGCGTCAGATGATGGGCTCATTGTGCCGTTAGACAAGCTCCGACAAGCTCAAGATCCCCATAGAGAATCGATGATACATACCACAGCTCATGAAAAGAATAGGGGAG
>JBBPKP010000034.1:0-13929 GCA_038089335.1 Boletellus aff. obscurococcineus | reverse complement strand
GTAAGTAGGGGGATGCGATGGCCAGCGTCAGATGATGGGCTCATTGTGCCGTTAGACAAGCTCCGACAAGCTCAAGATCCCCATAGAGAATCGATGATACATACCACAGCTCATGAAAAGAATAGGGGAGCGAAATTCACGCTACACGCTGGTATCTCTTACCCCGTTTACCCCAGAAACTCGCCGGAGGGGCTTAATCGGGATGCCGAAACCCAAAAGTAGGCTGTCCGTTCAAAGTCATCCGCTGAAACTGAACATGTATGCATCTTAAAGTTTTACAACTTCGTCCGCAACAGCCCTCCGTCCGCGCCCCTCAAATAGAGACCCTCGTCGGAATCTCTACGTACTCGGCTTGCCATTCGACCTCACAAAGTGAGACCGTCCGCTCAAGAATGCGTCCCAGCTTCCACTTCTCAATCGCAGGTCCGAGTTTTCCAAGGTTTTTGAGCCCTATGGTACGGTGACCCACGCCGTTATTTTGGCTACCTTGGACAGCGCTTCTCGTCGACGAGGCTTCATCGTGATGTCATCCCATCAAGAGGCCAAGGAGGCAATGGATTCTTTGTCGCGCACACAAATAAAGTGCTCCAGCCTGTTGCCTATTTGACTGTCCTCATCATATGTTCTCTTCAGGGGCCATGTACTCGACGTATCTTGGGCGGTAGTCCAACGCTCTCAAGGTCCCTCGTCTCCGCATCGATTTGTATAGCCTAGTTAACTTCCACATAGGTTTCTTGGACGGAGCAGATCGCACGATGATGCTCGCCGTTGCCACACCTACTATTCCTGAATCGAGTGCTTCACATCCTAGCGGGTCAGAGGTCCAGATAAGCAATCACTGGGAATTTACCCACGTACCGACTACGAAATTGCTGGTGTCCAACTTATCTACCATGTTGTTCACGCAGGTCTCAGACTTGCGCCCACTTTTTTACCCGTTCGGACCTATCAAAGACATCAAGATTCTCGGGTCATCGTCTGCTGGTTTGATGGACACAACCATCACAGTGATGGTTGAATACATGAATGCTTCGAGCGCTCAAGAAGCGAAGGAAGCGTTACAATTCCAGTCATATGTCGGACACCCCATCGAGGCTCGATACATCTGCGACGTGGGCTCACCGATGCGCACAAGGCCTTCTCCGTTGCTCTCTGGTCCAGTGATGGTGCATGGGAAACCTTCTGATATCGGCCTCAATCCATTCGCTACTCCCTTTAACATCAGTTCACGCCTGTCCACGAATGGTCAGATATACAACTCCCGTTATAGTGCGACGAGCTCTGGACTACCTGGCGACGCCCTGCTTGCTCCACAGCCTTTCCTGGCGCACATAAGGCCCTTTGTATCGGATGCAATCTCTAGGTCAAGCTCTGCGACAAGTTCGACGTAAGTGATTTGTATAACGTCAATGGTTGTTTTCTCGACGTGATGATAGCTGGAGCCATGATCTTGGTCGACTGACCAGGCCTGAGCGCGGACCCCCAGCTTTTCCTGGTCGCACTAACACGTATATTCCGTATGCATAAGGCCACAGCGCACCAAAGCTAGAGTTCCACACTTCCGTCAAGATGCTTTTATGCTCGCCGCAACTCCGCCCCGTTCGTCATGCGATAACTTCAGGCCCGACTTTGCCCACTACGCTACCTTCTCAGTGTGATAATATGGGATCATGTATATTCTTTTGTTTAACTTGAGACTGTGCACTTGTATAAATGAATGTAACCTTTACTTGTATGTATGCTCGTATGGTTTCCTGGGTGGATCACGGTCGAGGACGAATCATCTCAAGTGTTTCAGATCTTCGTGCATGGATACCGGAGTCGATCGCTGGTAGTCATCGGCCCATTAACCGGATCTAAACCACTTCCAACTTAATCACAGCACAAGTGTTTCATCGTTCCTCACGACAGGGAATTTGTTCAAGGAAAAGAGCCCCAGGTAGAATGTGAAAAATGAAAAACGCTACATAAAATTGTACTGTTGATCAGCGAGCAAGCTAGTGTCAGTACGGAATCGCAATATATACGTCCCTGGGGTCAAGGTAGTAAGAAGTAAAGCGACGAGAACGGTTACATAATCTCGTCAGGGTAGCGGTGAAGTCCCGTCTCCAAAACTTATCCGAAAAGCATCATTCACGCAGTTAGTAAAGCTGAGCGAGGAGTGGTAGAGCGAGGGCACTAGCTACGAGGGCACCATTAACACCGATGGTAGCGGTGAGCGGGAGCGCACTGTTTGTTATGGTTGAGGCGTTGGAGAAGTTGATGGTTGGGGTGTCCAATGACGAGTTGGTACCATAGACGTACGAAGTAATGCCAGGGCCCGGGGGAGTAGGGTCGTTGCATTGCACGGAGACGGTCGAGAAAAGGGCATAAAAGTGGCCTAAGGAGATCATAAGCTTTCAATAGGCGGGGAGAGGTAGGCAGCAAGACGCACCAGCTGATACATAATCGGGATCGTTCCAGTCGATCATACCACCAGCCCATTGGATGGTGCCCTCAGGTTCTGATGAAATACCGGCGGGCCATATGCTATGTGATTAAATGTGAGTATTAACGAGATGGATCTACCCTTGTGAGGTTATACCTCAGTTGAATGCGACTGGGAGTGTTGGGGAACTCGGTGACACCGGTGGCATTGTTAACGCAATCAGCTGCCAGTATTGTTCGTGTGACGTTGCCGTCAACGAGAAAGGTCAAGGAATCTGGTTGCCAGTCGACCTAGTGTCGAGGATGTCGATATGGCATCACAGCATATAATTGGGGACTCACGGTGAAGTCATGCCAGTTTTCGAATGTGTCAGTGAGGCCAGTCTCGATCACACCATTGGTAACCGGAGCTACGAAGCTCATGTGAAAGCAGAAGAGAGGTGTTTTCGAGAAGCTTACGGATAACGCCTTGCCAAAAATAATTCGTTTGACCGGTTGTGGTCCTATTACCAACGAACTCCCAATCGATTTCGTCTTTGATACTGCTCATGAGAATGGAAGCAGAAACGACGCCGGTCCACCGGCTGGCTTTCACTGAAAACAAGGAAGGTAAACGCAAATCAGACGAGGCAAGGAAAGAATCAGATGAACAAACTTCGAGTAGTAATTTGACCATAGTGGACATAACGGGTAGAAGACAGTAAAGTACCGCCACCCTGCTCAGTAAGGGTGAGAGCAATAGCAGCCTCGCCACTGGAGGTCGTATTGAGGATGGTACCCTGCTGGAGTACCCAGTCTGCATAGTGTAAGTTTCTGTCTCACTGATCCAGATTAGGCGTACCATATTCGCTTGCATTACCACTGAAGATGGTATAATTGTTGAGGATGCGAGAGGGGTCGGTGAGACTATACTGTGCGATGAAAGTGAGCGCCAGGCTCGTGATATCATGAAGCTCGTCTCACGTTGGCACTCTGACACACTGGGTTGGGTGTGCAAGAGCTTATCGAGTGGGAACCGAGAGGGTTACATCCACCCAAGCAGTACTACTCCGAGTCAGCACAGCTAAGAGAGCAGGGCCCAAAAAAACTTAAGACTAACATAGCCATCACCACAAAAGCCATATTCACCTGACCGGATGTCGTAAGTTGAAATAAAAATGATAAGGAACATGGAGCCTACTGCAGCAAGGGAAGTCGGACGAGCATGTATTGGTAATGTTGCTTTGCCCAACAAGATCAGACAGCCGAAAAATACAAGTAAGAAGAATCTACCAAATATCACCTTGTGCTGCGAATGCGGCGGGAAGCACCGCGGCGAGGGCGGGCAGAAGGGAGAGGAGGGCAAACATGGGGTCGGACAGGTTTTTTTTACAAATGAGTGTGTGGGCAGAGTGACAAATCACGCGCAGCGAGGAGACAGGAACTTATATTATGTTATCGTTTGTCGGAACGACAAAAAATAGTTCTTATTTTAAATTTAGTTCCCCCACACGTCACCATATTTGGATGCACAAACATGCCACAACTACGCGATGTCGAAGCGATTAGTTTGCCGCGTACACTCGCGTTCAACGTCGCGTTCAACCTCCACCATGCCATTGAAGGAGGCCCCAGAAAAACGGGTTTCCTCAGAAAACATGAAACAAAAGAGCCTTATCAACTTCTTTTCCAGGTCTACTCCAAAACAGACAAGCGCATCCACACAAGCAGCCAAGTCGAAGCCAATGGACTCTCGATTGGCTGCTGGTTCCCTGTCTTCCGACCTGGAGAGTAGCATCAAAGACACCCCTCCTACAAGCGATCCCATTGACGTGGATATGCTCTCAGACGAGCAGGGAGTCAACGCGTCAATTAGGCCCAAGGAGGTAATTTTACTAAATTGACCACATCAACTGTTCAGTGCTCACTTTTACGCGCCAGTCGCGTCACAAGCGCAAGATTGTCGTATCAGATTCCGACGACAGCCAGGAGAAAAATGCGCCTGGCTTCACCAGATCTCCAGCGCGCCGCACCTCTTCTCCTGAGCGTCATAACAGATCATCTCCTTCCCGAGGTTTGTCCCAGCGCCTTGCCGAGAGCGTATCTGACAGTATGTACATTTTCCAGGTCGGAGCAAGAAACTGCGCACGGCAGCACTCTCCTCTGACGAAGAGCCAAACGGTGTCCCTTCATTTGGTTCGCGCTTATCGAGGTTCAAGAAGTCCTCCGCAAAACGTCGTGTGTACTTTTCCACACGCCACTATCCATGTCGTTTATTTTTATCCTCAGCACACCCCTCCCGCTCCAGCTCCCCAGCTGAAGACGATGATTTTGTCGTCCCCGATGAGTCTGATGAGGAACCGTATGGCCATTCTTCTCGGGCGTCTTCTCGGAAAAGTACCTCTGGATGGTCATCTGGCCGTTCCTCTCATCATGATGATGGTGAAGACGAGGACGAAGGTGAGTCCAAGTCGAAGAAATCAAGACGTCCGACTGCTAGAAAAGCTCCTGCCGAGAATCCCAACCCAAGCAATGTGACCTCCCTCTTCTTGACTGCGGCCGAACAGCGCGTTCAGGAAAAGAAGACAGAGAAAAAGGCTGCGGAAGATCCGTACAGCTTCTTAGCAGATTTCAGAGATGTGGGCTCCCTCTGCTTGCGGGCTTTTTCTGTCTGACGTTGTCTGTAGAAAGATGGTGTGCGTCCAGGCGAACCTGGGTACGATCCTCGCACACTTTATATCCCGAAGAAGGCGTGGGCCGAGTTTACGCCGTTTGAAAAACAGGTATGTCGCATTTGGGAGGTATGAAGTATCTCATGACTAGCTCCCTTTCAGTTCTGGGAGGTATGGATGAAATAGTTTTACCTGTATATGGTCCAATACTTGTCTTCCCAGATCAAGCAAAATCATTTCGATACGGTACTTCGTCTTCGTTCCCTTGTTATTCAATGTGGCTGAACTGTCTTTAAGATTTTGTTTTTCCAGAAGGGGTATGGTGGTTTCGTCCTTTCCCTCCAGATCACTGAGGTATAGTCATTGATATACAGGAAATTCCTGGAGGTGCGCCTGATATACGAGTGTTTTGTCCGAGTTGACTCGTCTATAGCTGTACGAGGAAGATGCGCGAATTGGTCACCGGGAATTTGACTTAAAGCTCACCCAGCGAGTGAAAATGTCCATGGTACGCAGATTTCTCTCAACTCTCGTGTACTACTCATTTGAAACATTGTAGGTCGGCGTTCCCGAGACATCTTTCAATTTCTGGGCAGCGTAAGTGCTCTTTACAATGTACGCAACCACTAAAGGCTCTACGTGAGGTAGAAAATTCTTGGGAAAAGGTGAAGGCGCTTCATTGTTCATACCAGTCTAATTAGCTGAGCCTGCGAAAGGCTACAAGGTTGGTCGAGTAGATCAATCAGAGACTGCTCTCGGTGCGGAAATGCGTTTGGCCAAATCAAAAGGCAAACCTACGGGTGAGAAAGGCAAGGAGAAGATTGTACGAAGGCATGTGTAACACGACTTCAAGTTTATTCCCGGAACTCAACTAATGACAGGGAGCTCAACAAAGTCTATACTAATGGAACCCTCGTTGACGAGGAGCTGCTTACGGATGAACACGCCGGTCATTGCATTTCTATTCGTGAAGACCTAGATTCCAAGAAGAGTAGCTTTGGCATTTGCATGCTGGACAGCGCAACGTCGCAGTTCAACCTAAGTTCTTTCGAAGATGACGTTTGCTTCACAAAATTAGAAACGATGATCAGGCAGCTGCGGCCAAAGGAAGTGATATTTACCAAGGTAATATCCGTCTCCTTCCGCATTGAAATTTCACTGATTGGAATGGTATTCAAGGGCAATTTGACCGTCCCAACAGTGCGCTTGCTCAAAGCTATTTTACCGTCTTCGTGCCTCTGGACAAGTCTTCGTGACGTTGAAGGCTTCTCATACGAACAGACCTTCGCAGAGCTGAACAAGATGTTCGCCAAAGACGAGGACGTAATCATGGACGAGGACGGTATCCTCCACGAGGCTGTTCCCGCCAGCATCCGAGACTTGGCTAGCTGTCGGCCCGCTATGGAGGCACTCGGAGCGATGACATGGTATCTCCGTCAACTCAATATTGACAAAGATTTGTTGACTATGAAGAATTTCAACATCTATGATCCTATGAAAAGAGGACGGAATCTGGTTTTGGATGGCCAAACCCTCAGTCATATTGAAGTAAAGGAATAGGGCTGTCTTTCTCTACCAATCGCTTACGGACTCGGACAGGTATTACAAAATAACGAAGGCACTGATGAGGGGTCATTGCATAAATTGCTGAGCAGATGTATCACTCCGTTCGGTATGTCCATCTTTGCTTTCGGTCCGCCAAAGCTTCGACGTAACGTCCGTTCGGTAGGGAAGAGGCTCTTTAGAATATGGCTCTGTGTCCCTTTGCGTGATGTGAGAGATATCAATGATCGGTGATTAAACCTCCCGTTAGCTTTTACATCTTTAATTTCCGTCCTTTAACAGACTTGACGCTGTTCAAGAATTGATTAACCATGAGAGATTCGAAGAGGAGTTTACTAAAGTAGCCAAAGGCCTCCCTGATCTTGAGCGCATTGTCTCTCGCATACACGCGAAAAACTGCAAAGTGAAGGACTTCACCAAGGTGCTTTCAGTACGTAAACTGTGTACCTCTGTTGGATTTACTGCGTTGACAAGATTGCCACACCCAGGCATTCAGGAAGCTCAACGATGGCCTTGCAAGCCTGGCGGATAACTCTGAGTCCTTCGCGTCCAAGACAATACTGGGTTTGTTGAGATCTGCGCCCGATCTCACACCTCACTTGAAAAATGTAACATCGCGGTTCACCATCGACCAAGGTAAACAGTGTGGCTTCTGGGATACCGAGTTCTGATTTCGTCCAGAAACAGACGAGTTACTTCCTGTGGATGGAAAGGACGATGTATATGACGGTGTGATGGAAGAAATCACGAACTTGGAGAAGGAGCTCGATGGACAATTGAAGAAGTTCGAGAAGAAACTGGGGTAAGCGCGAGCATCATGGCGCATCGATCTCCTTACCTTTTTCCAGATGTTCTCTTTCTTGGTGGCACAGCGCGATAGGGAATAAGGTAGCCATTAGTTGGTACACCACTGAAAACTATTCACGGGGAGGCCGCAGGAAATATATCTCATTCAAACAAAGGCTAACGAGAAAAACATTCCGGACAACTGGGTGAAGGGCGGTGCTACTAAGGTGGAGCTTCCTGTACCCCTGTGTTCTGCAATTGCTTACGAAGCGATATAGGCTGCCAAACGCTGGGTTGTACCCTCCTTGCAACCTACCATTCGTGCTTTGAAAGAAGCACGCGAAAACCGCACCACCGCCATCAGGGAATTCAAAGCACGGCTCTATGAAGAATTTGATACTGACCGCGGAGTGTGGCTCCGAGCCGTCCGTGTTCTTGCTGAATTAGACTGTTTGTTCTCACTAGCCAAGGCCTCTGCCGCGATTGGCGAGCCTTCTTGTAGACCCGAGTTTGTTGAAGGTGATGCCGCATTTATTGAGTTCAGAGACTTGAGGCATCCGACCCTGGCGGAATTGAAAGCAAGTTTTGTCTCCAACGATGTCAAGCTTGGCGGAGATGTTGGAAGGATTGCCTTGCTGACAGGTGAGTAGAAATCTGTGCCCTAACTAGATGTTGATGAAGTGCATTCGTAGGTCCGAACATGGGGTACGTAGTGGACTACCCTTTTTTTTCTTCGTTACTTAGCGACCCGTTGTCTCCGTAGGGGCAAATCCACTGTAAGTCCCCGCAAGAATGCTGGTGAACAACGGGCTAATTTTTTTAGGTCATGAGAATGACAGCGACTGGTGTTGTATGCATGAGTTTCAGTTCACTGGGAACGAGACGCTCACTATCTGCGTAGATCATGGCACAGCTTGGAATGCGTGTCCCTGCCCAATCAGCCCGGTGCGTTGCGATACCGTACTTTTGTTATCAATGACATCCCCTCATCAGATCACAAATAGACTCTGTCCTGTGGATGCAATTCTGACACGCATGGGGGCATATGATAACATGTTTTCGAATGCCAGCACATTCAAGGTTGAACTGGACGAATGGCGAGTCTATGTCTCGCCAACTGATTCGCCAACTGATTCGCCAACTGATTCCGTATAGTTGCAAAATTCTGCGCGATGCAACTCCCCGCTCCCTAGTCATTCTGGATGGTATGAAGAGCAGACCCTTTGGTATAGTCTACTAACCTCTGTGCAGAACTCGGTAGAGGGACTTCGACCTATGTAGGTTTATTTTTCAAAACATCGCGGTATGTTCGATACTCATGGCTTGCAGGATGGAATGGCAATTGCTGGTGTAAGTGGACCCCGACCGGTGAATCCCCTCACTCACAGACGGTACGAAAAAGGCTGTTTTGCACGAACTTGCTACACAAACGCTCCCTCTGGCGTTCTTCGCCACCCATTATGGTTCGCTCACGGACGACTTTGCATATCACCCTAACATTAGGAATATGTACATGTCAACAAGTCTCGATGATGAGCAACGAAAAGTGGGTCTTCGTGTCTTTGTACACTTCTCCAATCTTACGGAACCGTGCACAGTTGATCTTTCTGTACAAACTCGTTGACGGGGTTGCTTCGTCTTCCTTCGGTACCCATGTGGCCAGCTTAGCAGGGGTACCGTCTGAAGTTGTTTCGCGAGCCGAAGTTGTCTCGGAGGACTTTGCAAAACAATTCAAATCCCGGATCGAAGGCAAAAAGAGACAGCTCGCCTCGAAACTTCCCCTCGTGGCACAAGCTGATTTTAGATTCCTGTTGGCCCTGGCAATTGAAGGGTCGAAGTTCCCAGATGACCCATACAAGAAGCGGGAGTTGTTGAGGATGTTGAAGAACAGTGTGAGGGCTTACCTGCCGTGAATGCTAGTTGCATGACATTCTTTGGCCCTACTGGTTGCTGCATCCTGTGCCTTTACTGATCGATACCATACGACCATGCTAGCACCTACGGTAGTCTATGTGATGGTGCTTAATCGATGATGTGCATTGCTATCTCTCACGCTTGCAGCGCGACCTGAGCTGGGAAGTTTCAGCATGTTTGCGAGATCTGTCCAGCCCGACGTCGTGTCGCTCTTTTCCTCCACAGGCAGCGACCCCCTGGGACTGTTTTCCGTTCATGTCGACACCACTCTGCCCTCCGATTCCTTTGTCCACCTTCTGGATGACTCTACTTTACTTCCGCCACCACCGCCGCCGGCCATTCTAATAACCACGCCGCCCGTCCCTCGTGACCGGCAAGTTACGGCGGCCAGCAGCGAGCACGAACTAAACCAGACCGTGCTTCATATCCAATCTCCGACTCTGCGCAAGACTTTCATCCGGTCTCCCCCCTCGGTTCCGCTCTCGGGAAACGACTTACTCGGGCTGAAACATGCCTGTCTGCATCTCCAAGTTCGTAACCTGGGCAGAGACTGGTCGTTCGAAGTTGGGATAGTTGACAAGACGGGCAGACAGGGAATCGTCCGATGTTCCACCTTTCAGGTGCACCCCCGCTGCCATTCCGCTCGCGCTCGTTTTCTAATCAGTCGCTGATGTGATAATCCCAGAAATCGCCGAAGCTCGTGCGTAATCGCGGCGCGCCCCCGTTGCTCCATCTTCCGCTCGCATTTCCGCCCCCCTCTTCGAGCCCTCTAACTGCATGGTCAACCATCGCGCTCAACCTTCCTGATTTTATCCCGCAGTTCGCTTCGCTGGCGTACATCCAGACATCAAGCGAAATTGCTGACGAACATTCCCCGACGGAGATGGGAGAGAGGTCCAACCAGGTCCCCTTGCCTTCTGGGACGTACTCCCATCTCGCCTTCATCAAGATTTATGCAACCTGTCGTCTACGACGGATCTGGCTGAGCGAATCCGCTCCTGTTACAAGAATTCCTTGGGAATTCGAACTCTACGGAGATTAAGTGTCGTCTTTGACTTGGTGTTGCTTGCTACAGAGATGCAACATGCCCGCATTCGTGGCGGAGTCCGACATCAAAGGACATGGTTGCAAAGAGCGGTTGGAAATAACGAAAGCTTCCCGAGATCCTTCTCGCCAGGACGGAGCGCCAGTGCCGATCTGGCTGCAGTAAACCGATCAAAGTGACCGTGGGCGATGCCGTGATTGAAGCCAAACCGTCCGCGTCCACCGAATGAGGCTTCCTCTGGGAGCTGAACGCTGGACACAATGGCCATCATGATGCGGGGTGTACGCCACACTCCCCATGGCTGACGGGTTCAATGTTTTGGATTTCGCTCGATCCATCGCTGGATACGCCACTGCCATGGAAGATGCTGTGCTCTCGTAAGAATCGGTCGGCCATCTCCGATGTTTGCGTTTCTGTCCGAATTGCGTTATCGCAATGGTGTCCTCGATTGCGGGAACTCGCTGTCCCCTCCGTTATCTGGATCACCAGGGGTATGTGCACCATGGACGGAGGGTAGCTGCTCTGCTGGACCTTCTGACATTCTCAGCTCCAACTTCTGGAGACGAGAGTAATCTCAGATCAGCGCACAAAGGCTGGCTGGCTTGGTCACCCAAGACCAAGGTCTTTTCCCGCCCAGTGTGGACCGTGGGCAAGATCCGACGCATGGCCCGCGAAGCGCTGGATCTCCGGTCAGCTGCCGCCCGCAAACACCCGTGCGGCGCACCTTGTAGGCAAGAACAAGCATGCGCATTTCTACGTGAGCGTATCCTGTGTTTACACGCCTGGCTATCTCAAAGCAGTCTTCCTGGCAAGTAAAGGAGTGATACTCGAATCAGTGGCACGGGCTGGTTCCGTTCGTCAATGAGATTCAGTACTTTTCCGGGACACACGATAGCCGGTTCGACCTGATGTCCACCTGACACAGGAACGCCTCGGTGTACCGGATTTCGAGCTGTGCGGAGATGAAGTCCCTTGTATCTCTCCATCGCACGTTCGCGCAACGCGCAGCATGTACCATCCCGTGCCACTAGGGTGGCGAGCGCCTTGGGTCATCTTGAGATCAATGATCGATGCGGCCCTTTGCGACGGGCGGGTCATTTCCGCGGTGGTTTTGTGAGCTGCGGAGGAGTTCTCGGGCTTCCTTCAGTGGGCATTTTTGGTGCTGCCAGCCCCCTGGATGAAGGCTCATTGCGTGGGATCCACGGCGGTGTGGCTGGACATGCGCGTGGCGAATACAGTATGGCGCTCCTCAGGGCGATAGCTTTCTCGGGACGACCGCAGAGCAGGGGAGGGGAGTTGGTGGGTATGCGCCTCTGACGCGCAGATCGAATGGAGGACCGCCACGCGTAGTCATTTGGAGGTATGGTTTCCGAGTATGAAGAGTCGCAGTCAGAGGTGATGAGTAGGCTGCCTGTGTTCCAGGAACGACGGCAACGGCGCAGGCCCACTCTGACTGGGCGGCTAGCGCCACCGCCTTGCCGGTCGGACGAGCCTGTCATCTATGTCCGACCTCGCGCGCGGTCGGGGCGCACACGTCGGCATCGCAGGCATTGACCACTGCGTAGCAAGGCTGTCCTTGCTGCCTGAAGGTGGCGCCAACAATCTGAATGACGTGGCGTCTGTCGTCCGCCCACACCCTCGAATGGAAGGCGAGCGGACTATCCAGAGCCGGAGAGCTGGAGGCTGGTCCAACCGTGAGACGTTGTGCTGCGGGCATTTTTCCCGGTGGGACAGATGAGATCCCGTGGCAGGGCTCAAAACGATGATCAGTACATGGGACGATGCTGTTTTCGGGGCTGGGAGCCAGGGACGGTGCGAGCCAACACCTCGGGCTCGTCGTCATACTCGCTCTCGGCCGGCGTAACCCGCCCGGGGAGAAATGCGATCCGGTTCCCCGGTTTACCGTACCGACCGAGCGGCACGGTTGCGCCGTACGCACGGGAAATGACATGCCGTAGCACTCGAAGGGGAGTTGGGGAGTACGCCGCCAAAGGGCGGTCGTCACGCGTCACGCTTGACGCTCCGTGCCCGCCCGAGTCGCACTGCATGCGCCGAGCGCTTGGAGATGAGTAGAAATAATAATAAAAGAAAGCTGCACGCGGAGAATGAAATTAAGTAACGCTCGTTGCAAGCGGCACACGCCGGCGATGGATGTACACGCTGAAGATATCTTATCCGATGCGCTCACGATTCTGGGTGGTAGGCCAGTCGAGGACCCGGGATACATCCAGTACGGCCCCTTGAGACTCACGGTGGCTCCCAAGGTGAATTCGTCGCGGGCCATTTTTTTTCCCTGCCAAGGATTGATTCCTCCCGTGCTGTCTTTCTCCATTAGGAGGGAAAGGTAGGTCGTATACGTGATTGCTGTTCGATCGTGGCACACAACGGACCTTGACGAGGCGAACACGTTGCTTGCGGATCATCTCTTTTCGCCCGCGCTCGTCCTCGCCGAACTTGTCGAGCTGGGGGTCCTCCCGGTCGCGGGTCGTCGGAGTAAGCCCGTCGCGCAAGACGATGTGCCGCGCTAGCCCTGATCGCGTTCTCCCCCCCAGTCGTGGAGCTCGGCGCAGGGTGCGCGCTCCCGTCGCTGCTCGCCGCAACGATGCTCCCACCCCCATCCCTGATCGTCACGACCGATTATCCGGACGACGTTATTCTGGGTAATCTCAGAGCGAACGTCGACAGAAACAGAGCACAGTACCGATCGCCCTGTCAAGTCCATTGCGTGGGGTACGAATGGGGATCGGACACTGACCCCCTTTTGTAGGCGTGACGTCGGTTTATCACTCTGACGAGCGCTGAACAGTCTTTTTTTTTTTCTCGCTCGCACCTTTCTTTCCCTCTTTCCAGGGATCTGTCAGAGCGCGTCGACGGCACGTTACGGGGTTACGACGTCGTGATCATGTCAGATCTATTGCACTTTGATGCGTCCCACGACGCGCTCGCGTTCGCCTTGAGATCGCTCCTGGCCAAGTCGGACGGAGCCTGCGTATACGTCGCCGCGGGAAGGTACACTGCGCCGCGCGTGTGCGACCACTTTCTCAACGTGTGTGCCGGCGTCGGCTTGGTGTGGGAAGAAGGGTCGAGTGGTGACGGACACGGCGGGCCGTGGCGGGGTTCTGCGACGGCTGGCGGGTTCGACGACGCGGAGCTCGGCACCCAAAAGCGCATGTGTCGGTGGTGGAGGGGCCGGTGGAGCAGTGGTGCCTTGCAAAACAGTGTATGAGCCAAATGGCCTCTTGATCGATGCCACGCCTGGGGGGAGCACACCACGCCAGATGCGCCTGCATCCATTCAGATACGCATGCGTTCGGCGGGGATCATCGGTCCCACACATTCCGGACACTGCCATGAACCGACGCACGGCCGTGGTCCGGGTTTGCTCAAGAGCGCATTTCGTGTGCTGAATGCGTCACCCACGCGTCCAGAGCGGAAGCTGACGTGGGGAGACCCCCCCTCCTCTGGTCTATATCAGCCCCGGCGCACAGAGACTCGACGTGCCGCCTCAGCAGATACCAGGTAGCGCGCGGTCACGAGGCGGAG
>JBBPKP010000033.1:15363-25720 GCA_038089335.1 Boletellus aff. obscurococcineus | reverse complement strand
TGCGTGCTGTCGCCGTCGTTGTAGCAAGAACAAGGGCGAACGTGAGCGGTCGCGCGCGGAACGCCGAGGGATCAGCCAGGGTACCTATCGTGGGGTCTCTCGTTTCCAGCATGTGTATGGCATCGCCGAGAGAGCCATTCTTGAGGATGTTCTCATACTGCGTTCGTTCGTATGAGGAAAGTAAACGTACATAAAAGAGAGAGAGCGTACATGAGTACGGCTGCAATGTGCACTGTGGGTCACCCGCAATGGGGTGCAAGTATAGCAACGTGAGCGCTACCTATGAAGGAAGAGACTCATCAGAGTGGACGCACACACCTCTAGACAGCCAAGGCAATTCAACACAAACACCGCGCGGTCCCACCTCAGACGGAACCCCGCCTTTTCCTCGGCAGCAGTGGCACACATCGTGACAGCGGGATCAACCATGTACTCAGGATCAGTCGAAAGCCGGCGAGCACCTCAGTGGAATCGGAGATGTCATCGCCGGAAAGGGAGGAACCATAGACTTGCATAATTTCTTGCAAGAGCTGTGTGTGGCCAACGATGGAGTGTGGTGGCGACAGCGATGGGTCGTCAAGGTCCTACATCAGGCGCGACACGGTCGGTGAGGGCTGGAAAGATGAAGGCGGGCAGTACAGGCGACGAACCAGGGGTGAAACTCGTCCGAGGGCCTCTGTCGACTCATAAATAATCTTGTAGCTGACATCCATGGCGCTGATAAACGGAACATGCTCATGCTTGTGGTGCTCGACGCTTTGGGTAATAAACCGGCTAACTCCTGGAGTGTCTGGGAAAGCAGGGACTGGTCCCTCAGTCGTCCGGTGCATGGTGGGCATATAGTAATGCAAGAGGTTTGCAGCCCTATATGACAAAAGGCTGCTCTCCTGCGCGCGCACAGTCTGCACAGCTCGAACCTGTGTACTCGGGGCCATAAGCCTTGTGGACGAACAGACCTTGTGGGCGAACAAACACCAAGAGTCAATTACGGGCGCGACGCGCTTTCTGCCCCTTACCATAAGCGGCACACAACTTGCCCACGGATACATTCAACAACTCCTTCGCTCACTCTTCTTCGCTTCGTTAAAAAGTTCGTGTGGCACCTACCATGCGTGCTCGACCGTTCGAGCAGAACAGGCTCCCAAGGAGCTCGCATTCAGCGACTATTGCTTGATGGACCCACCCGAGCATGTCACCGACATAGGGGACGGGATCATGGGCATGCAACTCAGTGGGTCACGGCAACCCAGACGGTCCACCGCGTGTTAAAGCACCAAGGAATGGGGCAAGGAGTGTGCTCTGCCTTGATTCCGAGAGGACGTGAGAGCATCACTGGTACACTGGTATGATACTGTCGATGTGTGTGGCAAGGGAAACGATACCCACGACAACAATCCGAGTCGTTGCGAAAGCCGACGGATAGATTCCCACATCACCGAGGTAACTTCAGGTTTGCCTTCCCTCCCTATCCGGCGAAACCCGAATGCCAGCCAGCGGTGGATCTTGTCGTGCTCGAGGTAAGAAGACGTCGTTGTCATCAAATCTATGCTACATAGCAAGGAGAAGGTTTAGGATCCGAAGAGACATATGAACGGAAAGATGGATACCCTGCTTTGGTCGGGCCGTCCTCGCCAGATATGAATACTCTACAACCGCTTCGAGTCCACTCGGCCCTGCTCACGGGAGAAAATCTGCGAACCAAGTACGATCTCGCGAGAAGTGATGGGTTGGACTTGCGTTTTCACTCAGTGTGAGACAGTCGAGGAAATATAGCACGATTGATTTTCGCGTTTCTACCTCCTGCCTTGGAGGTGATGGTTTGTTCAGCAGCACCCTCCCGGCGCCGAATGCGTACCTCTCGTTCTTCAGGCTCTCCGCCTGCTCAAGCAACGACCGACTCGCTTCTTCTGTGGACTTGAGTCGTGCTTCGGTATTATCACAATACCGTCGTCGCACCTCCGCCACAATCTTCTGCAGATCGTCTAGTTTGTGCTAGCCATGTCAAATGCACGACAGTGCGCACGTGCAGGACGGGAACGAAGGAGCAGGTCGACGCACTTGACCAACCTCCTAAAACGTTGTCAGAAAACGCTGGCTCCCTTCCGCACGACGGGCGCGGGGGGTATGCTGTTAGACAGGATTTGGAGTACCTCCGCTGTCGTGAGATCGACGAAATTGTTTCCGATTATTTTGCGCAGACGAAGGATTACTAAATTGCGCGCAGATGTTGAGTCAGTGTCGTGGACGAGGTCGGGATGGCAAGCGACATTCGTTGAGGACAAGTTTGCACAGAAAAGTCGGGTTTTCGTGTTGGCCAGTAGTACTTCAATTCTAAGCGGCTCGCACACCATTTTGATTAGCCAAAACAAGCGTCAATACAACGCGCGTCGATTCCGCGTGAACCGAGTGCGCACACGCATACCATGGTTGGATCTACGACCGAGCAGGTACGTACCCAGTTTTTACATACGAAACCAACGCGCATTTTGAAGCGACACCAAAAATGTAGCTGACAGCCCTCGCGAGCACCACTGTCGGTGAGTAGACCCACCTTGAACCTGCACATAACGTCACCGATCCAACGCCGGACGTGCGATCGCTTTGCAGTCGTACACCCGCTCGTGCTCTTGTCCGTGACAGACCACCACGCGCGGTCTGTATCGCGAAACTCGTCTAAACGAGTCGTCGGCGTGCTACTGGGGCAAGACAATGGCAAAACTGTCAACGTGGCGAATTCGTTTGGTATCCCGTTCGAAGAGGACGAGAAGGACAGCAAGACATGGTTCCTTGACCACAACTACATCGAGGGCATGTACGATATGTTCAAAAAGGTCAACGGTGCGTCGCGCCTTGTTTCGAACGTGCATCGATCTGACAGCATGGGTAGCACGAGAGCGGATGATCGGGTGGTATCACACGGGGCCCAAACTAAGAGCCTCAGACCAGGAGATCAACGACTTGTTCAAGCGTTATATCGCAAAGCCTGTCATGGTCATCGTCGACGTGCGACCGGACACGCTCGGGATACCAACGGACGCATACTACGCAGTGGAGGAAATCAAAGACGTACGCACGACTCCTCGAACTGTGCGATGTTCCCTCATCGTAAGTATGTAGGACGGCACAGAGACACGCAAGACGTTCTTGCACGTTCCGTCTGCAATCGAAGCCGAAGAGGCCGAGGAGATAGGAGTGGAGCATCTCCTGCGAGATATTAAAGACTCGACAACGACCACGCTCGCAACGCGTGTGAGCGAGCAGCTCGCATCATTGCAGGGTCTGCAGGCTCGGCTACGCGACATCCATGGTTACCTGTCGGAGGTAGCCGCGGGGACGCTGCCGGTGAACCATCAGATCGTATACCACCTGCAGGATGCGCTGAATTTGCTGCCCGATTTGAGTGGTCCAGTGCTGAGGCAGAGCTTTACGTCAAGCACGAACGACCAGTTGTTGGTGGTATACCTGAGCACGCTGCTGCGCGCGGTGATTGCGCTGCACGCGCTGGTGGACAACAAAGCGACGATTGGACGGGCAGAACTAGAAGAGGGCGCGGACGATAAAGAGAAGGACAAGAAACCGCCAAACGGAGAAGAAAAGAAGGCACCCGACGGCGAAAAGGGGAAAGAAAAGGACAAGGAGAAAGAGAAAGAAAAGGACAAGGACAAGGATAAACTCGAGAGTGACAGGGGCCTGTAGCATACACGTGACTTGCACGTGTTTTGCACGTGTACAATGTACCATGTGACTCCGACCTTTTCGTTTCCCTCTGTCGTCTTCTAGCATTGTTCTTTAACTCTCGCAGAAAAAGAGTGCGTCTGTTCGCTATCGATCACTGACGCCAGCTCGTTTTGTGCGCGCAGTTGGCCGGATGGTGTGGTTCACGCTCCCTAACACCCGTTTTGCAGTTTTTCTCTTCTGAACAAGACTGTCATGTCGGGTGCCCGTGGATGTTTCAACTGTGGAGGCTGTGCGTGGTGTTTCGTGTTGTTCGTCTTGCCTTTCTCCCCATGACCTCGATCAACTCTATCTACCGATCCTACTCTCCGCTTTATCGACATTTTTTTTTCTTCATCTGTGTGCTGAGCGGTGCTGACGTGGACCGCTGTGTTCGCTTTTTCTTTCCATATCGTACGGATGACCGATGTGATCGTCCCAAAAAAAATCAACCCTTCAAAAAAAACATCCTCGTCCCAATGAATGAACTTAATCTGACTGCTCGCGTCCGTCTTCTGTCACAAACAAACATCAACGTGTGGGCATGTACCTCTCAGTCGGCCATCAAGCTGCCAACTGCCCAAAAGCTGGCACGCCTACATGGTAATGTTTGATCTCGAGTTGAACTGTTGCTGGGGGACGAACTGCTCATTGTCCGGCATGCTTGTTATCTCAGTTACAACTGTAAGTATCCACCCTTTTTTTCCCCACTTAGACGGTGCTGAATGCTGCGTGCGATCGCATAGGTGGGATGGAGGGCCATGTCTCACGTGACTGTTCGCTGGAAGCTAAAGCCAAGTCGTGCTACAAGTGTGGTCAGGAAGGTCACATTGTGCGTGTCCTTTTTTTTTTCTCCCTCCTTGAACAAAGTCTTCTTCCTTTAACGTGAACCTCCTGACACTTTCTTCGTACAGTCGCGCGACTGCCCTCAGGCGATTGGTGGTGGTGGCGCCGGCGCTTACGGCGGCGGAGGTTTCTCGGCCGGTTTCTCGGCCGGTGGCTCCGGCCAAGAGTGTTACCGCTGTGGTAAGATCGGGCACATTGCACGCGCGTGTCCCGAGGCCGCTGCCAATGCTGGCTACGGTGGTGGGGGAGGCTACGGTGCGTTTGGCGGTGGAGGTGGCCGGACTTGGTGCGTACTCCCCTTTCTAAGGTGGCGACGGCGTCATCGTCCTCATCCACTCTCCCTCTTCCCAGCTACACGTGCGGCGGCGTAGGCCACTTGTCGCGCGATTGCGTTCAGGGGTCCAAGTGTTACAATTGCTCTGGAATCGTGCGTGGTCGTGCATATATGGAAGCGAGAGGTCGTGTTGACCGGTCGTGTTTTTTTTTTGCAGGGACACATCAGTCGGGATTGCCCTCAGCCACAGAGGCGCGCTTGCTATACCTGCGGTTCCGAGGGGTGCGCCACTCCTACCTCGCCTCGGCACCCTCCTTACTCATCGATCTGTTGACAGACACATTTCTCGTGATTGCCCGGGTATTCAGGCCGCTGCGGAGGGTATCTGAGTAGGGGCGAGTGCGGAGGGGGGGTGAGAGGTTCATGCGTCGTGTGTGATATCCACCTTGTATTGCTAGCGTGCTCAAAACGGCTTCTTGTTCCGCCCGTTTTCTTTTTTCGACCCTCTTCCTAGTTCTGTTGTTTTTCTTGATGTCCTCGTCCCATCTTGCATGCCTTGATATTGGTCTTGTTTACATGTACGGAAAGGGTCTTCGACGATCAATGCCACACCAATGCCTCCTGGTTCATGCTTGTAGGTGGCACGCGTCCTTCGGATTTGAGAAGACGCTGTTTGAAGATGGAGCGACACGATAGTCAAGCTAGCCAAGCATCGTGCACGGTGCCTTTATGTAATCGGAGCTCTTCCCGCCTTGACAAGTCCAAGTTCCAAATCTTTCAAATGCAACCAGGACGTGCCTCACCAGACGGACAAGGGGACAGCTAGGCCTTACATCAATGGCCCGTGGCCCAGAGCTGTCAGCGTATACACTGGAACACTGAAAACCTATCAGGCAAAGCGCGAAGCGATCGTCCGACTGCTTGGAGGGCTGACTGCGTTTTCGGGTTTGGAAATCTGGTATTGCGAGGTACATTGAACCTGTCACAACAACCCCACTGGACCGTGGTGCCCAGGAGCTGTAAAGCGTCGACGTTCTGCAGTGTCCGTCCTTCTGACCGACTCACGCGAGCGCGATCTGGCACGTCCTGACCCCCATCTCTCTGCGAGCGCCATCGCCTCGTCGCCCCCCGTCGCCCATCGGCGACCAAGCGCCCCCTTCGACGAACCGAATGGACCGACCCCACGGTGCAAGGGCAGAACCTCGACGGGCACTCTGGTTGCATGTTGACGAACGTGGTCCAGCAGTGCTAGTGCTCCACATCGTCCAGGTGAGCGAGCTGCCACGCGTGCATCGAGCTCGCTCCGATACAACACGTTCTGCCGCTCTGGACGAGGTCGTGGAGCACCTTCGTAGTTTCTTCGGCGGGTGCATCAGGGCCGCACCTGTGGATCCGAAGGAGATCACGGCAGGTGGCCGCCAGGCGTGCCACGGACAGAGTTGAAAATGGCGACATGGGAGAGACCCAGTCGACTGACGTACTCTCGCCGGTCTTCGAGGTGAAGTACGAAATACGAGCAAGGGGAGGGGGTCATTCGCGATGATACTGTGAGATTTTGACGCGGTCACGACACGCTAGCGAGGGATGCGGTTCTGGCGAATTGACGAGGTGACGAATCATCGAAGATGTGACGCAGGAGAAACATCACTCGATTGATCCCGGAGGCGCCCCCTGGATATTAATGTCCATCCGTCTCCACCGATGCACGTATATCGCTCTCGTTCATGGCATCTCTTTACTTTCGCCAAGTCATATTCTCTTATTCGAGTATTTGCACTATGCTCGCAGACCTTGTCAGGACGATTTAAGCAGCAACTTGGCATTTTCGTGGTTACTCACCTAGCATCATACTCCAAACGAGTGCGATAACCAGTGCAATTTTTTGGGCGATCTCACGCGCTCCACTTGTATGCAATGGCATACCGCGAGCGAACAAGCGCGTACCCCAATTTGGGTTCAAACGAAAGACTCAAACAGGTGAAATGAACTGTGCTGGCTGGCTGCTACCACAAGCACACGGGTCCGCGGGGAGTGACAGCGTGCTTGCAGTGATCATAGTACAAAGACACTGAGCGATGCGTCAGCGTGTCTCGATCTGATTCGTCGTTAGCAGTCTTGTTTTTCTGAACCCTCGGCTCATCAGCATGGAATCAGCGTCCCCCATCCTACTCGCAATAATAAGCACGTCCCTAAACTGAGAAGAATGCAGTGACGCGAACTTTCTACATCAGTGCTCCCTTGATAGCTTTGGGTGAGTCATAAAGGTATTTTTCCAAATGAACCATTCTTACAGCGTCTAGCTTCGGCGTTGCCTGTACCTGAAACTGATCCTGCTCTCCCTGAAGTACGGGAGATCCATACTAATCTGACCGATGTAAGTTTTTTTTTCGTGTGATTAGCTCATCAGCCAACTGATTTGAGTAGGAAAGCGCGAGCTGGTGCTCGCTACGACAGACAGCGGTGTGGCAGCACGCAAGCCTGTTGCATACGTAGAAGTGCTCGACCCACGAATATGCAGGTCCGGGAGCACTATTGCCTCACGTATTGAAACCAGCTGCGCTGTGTACGCCTGGTAACCGTGTTAAGTTGTTCGCTATAATTTTTCTTCGTTCGAAAGCGCCATGCGTCATGACACACCTTGTGGCAGTATGCCTGTTGTCTGTGGGCCCCACAGTTTGCCAGTCCGCAGCAGATACTAGATATGGATGCTTTACCTGGACTGCTATGAGCGTAGCCATGGCTGTTTTTTCATTGCCCTCTGCATTTCGAGTGCCGAGACCGTATTGGTGTGGGTGTTTAGCAGAATATGTATCGATAGTTCATTAATGGCTGTGGTATTTATTCTGACTTCGTAGCACAGCCGAATGCAGGATGTTGAAGACAGGATGGATGTTTGACACCCACGTCGCCCTCCCAACAACTACGAGTGAGAGAATTACCAAATTTCGTGAGTGATTCGAATTTAGGAATGAAAATACCAGTGACCCACCATGAGCCTCACCGGTGAGTACACAGACACCAGTGTCTGGGCACCCACACGCCATTACTTAATACTTAACAGCCATGCCCTACAGGTTATCATCAATGTCTGCGATTACCCGGGCTCAAGAAGCCTGCCCAGAGTGAAACTCGGGTATCGGAAAGACAAGGGAGAGAAAGATTAGTTGACAAGTTTCTGGGAATGCCCCGGGCCGGGGGAAGAGCAAGCCAGCAAGGACAAATTTGGGGAGAATGAGTAAATCTCACTCCTAGTTCCTTAATGGCTGGTACCGTTCCCTGGCTGACCTATCTAACATGTCTGGAGGAGGCGGGATTCGGCGCTCCGGTCGACGTGCTTGTCCCAAGTGAGAGGTTCTGCTGCACTTTATCCCGACATGCATCCCAAGCGGGCTTTGTTGCGCTGGACGTGTTTACATGTATTTCGGCAATAGAGGGTTACGAATGAAGAGGGACGAAGGGCGTGGTGCCTGCATCCGCGCGCGATGGCATGCCAGTGAGAACGTAAACTTGTGTACAAGGTAGGGTCATGTATTCGCCTGGTAGACAGAACACGCCTGGCACACTGGTAGCTTTACTACGGCTGCCATTCGACGTGTTCCACACGAGAGGTCTCCGAATTCTGTGCTGCTTGTGCAATGAAAAAGGACATCAATTTTCGGGCCTTGACCAGGGCTGTCCTATGAAGATGTCGACGCGTGCCTCGCACATCAGCAGAGAATAGCCTGAGAGTTGATGTGGTGATCATCACTTCATGTTTGCTCTGATGCTACCAGCAGGCAGCTTCCCAGGAGTTTGCCACCGCCGCCCCGCTGGGTCATCTGCTGCTGTGGTCAAGACCACCACCCACCCAGCCCTAGAAGTTCACCTCAGCCTATCTTGCTGATGTGATTGATCCATCAGATTCATCTCGGCGCGGATTGGGGGCGATACTATCCACTCGCCGACCGGTGTATAAATGACACCCTGCGACCTCTAGTGCTATGTCTCGTCTGACGACTGCACGAATCCCCACTTCACACTAATTCCTAGTCTGCTCCCTTTCTTGGCATACGTCGACCTTGGGTTACTCTCCGGACGGGTCATGTCCAGCCTATCTCCTTTACTCACGAACGTCACTGTCGATGATTCCGTTTTGGTCGGTAGTGTAATACCCCAATACTTGCCCTCTCCGTCGGACTGGAACCAGGGAAACACCTGCTCAGGGTGCTACGTCCACCCGAGCCCTGCCTATGCGTTCAACCACACATGGCACGACGCGACTTATAGTCCATCCGGCCAATTCACTCAAGCGTTCGAGCTCACTTTCACAGGTGAGTCCCATTTCCTTTCTTCCTGCCTGCTCGCTCGACACCCCGGATCAATAACCGAGCGTTGTGAACAGGGAGTGGGGCATATGTCTTCTTCATCCTCGCCAACTACGTGGAGGATGCCACCACCTTCACGCAAGTCCAGTTCTTCCTCGATGGCGTCTATTCGTCCACGTTCACGCACAATCCGTCGACGAACACGGACTTCGAGTACAACCAAATGGTGTACGCTGACAGTTCTATCCCTTTTGGCGAGCACATCATCCAGGTCGTGCCGGTGAACAGTTCCAACGGCAACGTATTAATGCTGTTTGACTATTTTATTTATACGTGTGCCTCTCACCTCGTCCTCCGTTATCAATACACTATTCTCACAGGTATTCCTATTAGCACGAACACGTATCCTGTTGCAACGAGCATGAGTCCTGTTACAACGAGCACAAGCCCTGTTACACCGCACACAGATCCTGTCACGACAGGTGGTGTTCCCTCTGGCGCTCTACCGAGTAAAACATCTCCAGTCCCATCTCCGACATCCACCTCGTCAGGAAAGTCAGCCGCGCCTTCAAGGTCGAACACCGACGCTATTGTCGGTGGTATAGTTGGGGCGATTGCGGTCATCGTACTGGTGACAGCGGTCCTACTTTGCTACCGGCGATATAAGCGACGTGCTGGGGGACAATCACCCATGGGACAGGTGACTATCGCGGAGACATTCGTTTTGCGGAATGCGACTGCGGTGCCAATGCCCTACATTTTCACTTCACGATTAAACCAGCAGATCGAGGGGCCGGTGCCTTTTGGCCCCCCTCCAATTGAGGTAGGACCGAACTTGTCGTCCTGTGTGTTCAATGTCTTGACGCTTGTATCCAACGTTTTAAAGACAACATCGAGGGATGAGATAAGTCCACTGACAGCGAAAGAATTCTCCTTGAATTCTCCTTCTGGCACCACCTCCGTCACTGCTCGCCCGTCCCTGTCCGGTGCGTTGTCGCGCAATACTACCGAGGTCCCAGAACAAGTTAGAGATCTGGGGGATGAAGTCGGACGTCTTCGACGGATTTGGACCGGGAGCTGGAATGTCTCTGAGGCGGGCTTGGAGCCTCTACCTGAATACTCCCCCCGACCCTAAGAAGAATAGGCCACTGTCTTAATTTTTACTTGTTTAACACATTCATCACAACAGGAGTCGCGGACGCGCGAGCAATGGGGCACC
>JBBPKP010000032.1:0-17761 GCA_038089335.1 Boletellus aff. obscurococcineus | reverse complement strand
CACTTGGAAGTAATCGACTTCATCAGCATAAGGCATGGTGTATCCGCCGTTATGATGCAGGTTGGCTGAATGTCGGTTAGCGTCGCTCTTTATGGGTTGATCTTATTCTACGGCCTCACCAAAGATGAGCTTAAAGGACGCCGGCCTCTGGCGAAATTTTTGTCCATCAAGCTTATCGTTATGTTCACGTTTTACCAATCTTTCGTGGTGAGTAGGTTTCGTCCTGATATATCGCCTACGAACCTCCGCTCTGTGACATAGTTCGACGCCCTTGAGGGTAGAGTCATCAAAGGTAAGTTTGAGTTGTCCCGCGAATATGTTCACATTTACATGTCCTTGCAGCTACCCAATTTTGGACAGAAACCAACATTGCGGATGGTTTGACTGCGTTGACTACCTGTATCGAGGTACGGTTTTATGTCGATAGGCATGCGCTGCGTTAAATTCGTGGCTTTAAGATGGTTATCTTCTCCATCTTTATGATGTGGTCTTTTACCTGGAAGGAATACATAATTGAAGGCGAACCAAAGACCCCTATTGGGCGCCCGTTGTTGGATAGGCATGTCACCCCGCTCCCTTGAAGCACCTTTGCTAATCCACTTGCCTAGCATTAACTTCAGTATGAGGGCCTTGTCTTTACGACTCCAGTTTCTGACACTTTCTCAGCGGACTTTGCCGTCGAAATCATAGGGTCTCTCCGCTTTTATTTCGGCTCCTGTGGCGGCAAGCGCTCCGCTAATCCCGACCGTCAACCGGGTGTCGAGATGACGAATAAGCACAACAGAAGGATGACTTTTGGCCAGGCGTTCGGTATTGATGGTAGCAAGTACTACGATGACGGAGGTTCGATCAACCGCAATGCCATACGTCCGCGCGGCAGTGATGACGAAGACGTCCGCTTGGAGCCTTACCCCACGCATGAGTAATCGTGCGATTCTAATTGTCTATGTTTTTACGCAGTCACCGATTGGATGGTAGCCTGATCTTGGCTTCGGGCCAGGTTCTTCCAGCCCTGCCAATAGGAATTTAATTTCTTGTATATACGCGTTTACATTTCCAGCTCTATTTTGCTTTCATCTGATCTATTTTGCTTTCATCTGATCTATCTCTATCTTAGCTGCGTTCCTTACATTCCCGTCACGACTCAGTGTTGCATTTATCCGCTCGTAATTTCACTATTTTCAACGAGTCCTGCCCGGGGTATGCTTGTTGATCAAGTGAGCGATGATTACTGGTAAACGTCGAGTGATCGGTAGATTCCTCTCGTCCGAAATTCAAGTTGCTATGAGTCAGTTCCGATTGGCCTGTTCCCTGGATGGCATCATCGGCGTCAAATCAGCCATTGGTCCTAGGCAATGCGGTACGGTCAACGAACGCGAGGTCTGTAATCCGAAATGCAAAGAAGACCCTCACGCAAATCAAAGAACACGATCGGTCGCGATCTGGTCACGATGACGAGCACGTGCTCGAAGGCGGAGAGCGTGGTCGGCTCGGCCGGGCGGAGGGAGTTTGGCAGCCAGAACAGCCTCCGCGACCCGCGGTACACCCAGCCCTCTCGGTTATCCACGGAGTACGTGGACCGGAAGTACCTGTCGTAGACGATGTGGGCGTCGGAGCGCGAGACGAGGTGCGGGCACGAGGGGCTCGGGCTGGAGGTCAGGGGCGTGTCGGTCCGACCGGGGAGCGTTGCAGACCCGGGCTCGGAGGTTCCGCCTTGCGGGACGAGCGTGGTGAGCCCCGCGGGTGGGGCCTCATCGGTCGGATCGGCCATAGCGTCTTGCAGGATGTCGCGCGCAGCGAGACCGATCGACCCGTCTGCCGAGGAATCGGGAACGTGGGCCCCGGCAGCGGCGACCTCGGCAACCGCATTCCCTACCAAGCTTTCCGGTGCACGTTTTGCGTACTCGGCAAGGCAGCGTGTCAGGTCCCAAGCGCAGATGACGCCACTCGTGCTGCGGCTACAGACGGACCGATAGCCTTCCGTGAATTTGATGAAATCGACGCCGTCTGGCTCGTCGGCCCCGTCTTCCGACGTCTTCTTGAAGCACTTGGGCGAAAGACAGTGCGGGGCGACGTCCACATAGGATGGGTCCCAAACGAACACGGAGCCGTCCTCGTGGCCGACGGCGACGACGAGGGCACTATCGGGTACGGCCAGCGCCAAGACCTTGGACGGCGCACACCGGACGCGATACACGATGTCGCCGCCCTCCACCAGCCGGACCTCCACGCAGCCCTGATCGCTTCCCACGACCAGCGTAACGCTTCCCGGGAGGAACTCGAGCGCGGTGATGGCGGCGTGTCCTGTCGTGATGGTCGTCTTGCAGAGCGCAGAGGGAAGCTCCCAGATCTGCACGACACCGTCTCCGTGCGCGCAGGCGAAGAGGTCGCTCCGCGCCGAAAACTGCCCGCAGTTGATGTTGAAGAACCCTGGGATGCGTTTCAGACGGGCGCCGGTGGACGCGTCGTAGATGTGGATGCTAAAGCTATTATCGACGTTCCACGTGTATTCGGCCCAGAAGGCAAAGTATCGCGAGTCGGGCGATGGGACAGCGCCGACTTGGCCCAAGGTGTCGCCCCCCGTCTCCAGGTCCTTGATCACTGCGCCAGAAGGCAGAACTAGCTGCAGGCCGACCAATAGTTTGACGAGGAGACTGCGCCCGTCTGGGGCAGGCCAGAAGCCATCGACCGTCATCCTCCCAAGATTTTGATACATTTTCCAGCCGTTCCTCGGAGACGTATTCCACATTTTGATGGCACCATGGTCGCCGTCAGACGTCACCAACACGTTCCCGTCGGGTGTCATCGCAATGGCAGTGGACATATCATCGGAATTGTCTACAAACAACGGCGGTTCGTCCGAAGCCGTGGGTGACCCTAACACCTTTGACCAGCTTCTCTGCCGTGCGGGGAGCTCTAGAAACAAGACAGAGGAACCGTAGGCACAACCAATGCCCTTTCCGTCAGGCGAGGGCACTGCATGGAGGACGGTGCCATCATCAGCTCCTGCTAAACGGCCGACCACAGCCGCAGGGAAAAGCTTGGCGATTTTCGCATACCACGCCGGAAAGACCATCGCCAGCTTTCGGTAGTAGTGATTGACGGACCAGATGTGCTGCGGAGATTTCCGGTTCGGAGAGCTCGTGTCCCACATGTAGATGTCCATGTTGCATACGGATACGACGTGTTTACCGTCCGCGGTGATCCATACTTGACGTATGGGCTTTTTGTGTGCTCCAGCAAATGTCCGGAGACAGACTCCAGTTCGGGTATCCCAGAGACGCACGCTTTGGTCGTCGGAGCACGAAGCGATCCATCCGTCGTCGGGCGAAAACGAGATGCAGTTGACTCTGGATGAGTGTCCCTGAAACTTACGAGCCATCCTGCCCGACTCCACAGCGGAAGTTGCAACCGATGTGTCATCTGAACCCGAGGCAATTAAATTACTGTCAAACGAAAACAAGAGACACGTAACGGGTCCTTTCTGGTATGTGAACGAGTGCTTGAGACACGGCGCAGAAATATCCCAAACATGGACACTCGCGTCTGCCGCCCCAGAAGCTACGAAACGGCTGTTCTGCGAGAAAGTGAGAGCTGTCACCGAGGCGCCATGGGAACCGTGGTCAAGGTCCAAAGGTCGCTGTCCCGTAGTAACATCCCAGATGTCGATTGCCCCCGTGTTGTAGCCAATGGCGACGTAATCACCAGACGGTGAAAAAATGACGGGACAGGCTGGATTTCCGTTTCCGTGAAAGTGACCAGTATTACGACCAGTGAGTGTGTCCCATAGTTTCACCCCGGTGGTCTCACCAGCGGACGCAATCAAGCGTCCGGAGACAGAGATGGCGAGAGATTTAACGGTAGCACCGGCGAGTGCTGAACGAATGCAGAGCTTCCAGTCATCATCAAGGCCACGTGTGATTACAAACATCTTCTTCAGTTCATTTGCATATGTGGCCCGGATTTGAGCGCGAACAGGTACACAAGGAAGAGAGTAGTAGACCTGCAGTGCAGCTTGCTGAATAGAATCGTAACACAAGAGCACCAGTCTCTCCGCATCACAAAAAAGCGACAACACTCCTTCATCAGGTTTTGGAGAGCGCTATGGCAAGGCTCAAGCACTACGGCCACATTGTGAGCTGTAATTCTCACCTTCAGCCAGTCGGCAGCCTCCCGCAGGCTGAATATAGCACTATCCAATTCGCCGGTAAGGCTGAGCACTTCGATCCAGTTGAGAAGATATTGATTGGCAAAGTTCTGAAGGCTAAGAGCGAGCGCACTATCGATTCCCCGATCCCAAGGGACTTGAGAGAGATGGTGGGCAAACCAGCGACAAGCGTAGCGAACACCCTCGGGAATACCGAGCTTGCATCGCTTATCCAGGTCTTCAACCTCGCAGTTTAGGAGGGATGGGTTGCCGAAATTGCACATGTCAACTCTGAGATGCTGGTTCATCAGCTGTAAACATGCGTGCGAAAAGACGGAGTGAAAAATATCAGGATCCACGAAATATTGCTGGGATCGATGAGAACTGGTGAGGAAGTCGCGGAACGAGGTGTGATAAATGCGAATTGCGCCCTGGTGTTCGACGTCCGATGAGCTCACTAGTACGGAGCAGAGGCCCTTGACAACAAGCGGGACGTCGAATTGGAACTTCGAAAGCAAATCGTTAAGACCACGGATGGATAGAGGCTGGAAGGCAAAAACGATTGATCCAAGAACTAAGCGAGCTTTGTCCACGCCTGGGATCTTACGAAGAGCATCCAAATACAGCACGTCCAGAGGCGAATGAATGAGAGTGTTTTCTATACTTGTGCCACCTCGGAGCGCCCAGAGGACTGCTTGCAGCTGCGTGACAGGTGAATCATAGTCTGTATCAACGTATTTGACCACCGTCGTGGCGAAGATGAACAATCCGGCCGCCTTCTGCACAATCATTTCAATCTCGCCCTCAGAAGGCCACGGAAGAGCATAGTTACTGATAGATTCAACATCCAAGGATTCCCGTATCCTTTTGAAAGAATGATAGAGGTAGGTCCTGATGTCATTATCAGCACCAAAGTCCTGCAAATGGAGTGAATAGGTCATGTCGCAGAGCTCTGGATGCTGGAAAGTCTGTACGATATGGGCTTCTGCTCGGCTTGTAAACAAGATCTTGAGCGGCCAACGGCAGCGACGCAAAATCCCGACAAGGAGGCGGACTATCTCGCTTGCCATCTTCGTATCGTCACATTCGTCGAGGGAGTCGACAACTATCAAAACCGAATGCGGAAATGATTCCGTGGACAATGCCAGTGGCTCCTGGAGAAGCCTGCGTGCTTGCTCCAACAAGACTTTGGTCGGGACCATGGGGTCTGCATCAAGAGCACCAAGCAAGGCCGGCCTGATAGAGGGAACGAACGCCAACATCTGAGAGGCGAGCGTTGGGAAGAATCTTTGTGCCTTTCTACGCAGTATTTCCTTCCGCGAAAAGAAGAAGCTCGCAACCAGTCGGTGCTGACTTGCATACTTTTCTGCGATGCTCTGAGCGACGGCAGATTTCCCGGAGCCAGCCAGGCCGCTCAGCCAGCACACGCGCTGATCGCAGTTTTGGTCGTCGATCCATTCTACGATGCGCGCGAGTAGCTCAAGTCGTGTGCCTGGAAGACAAGTCGGGGCAGGATGGCGGTCAAATGAGTCGAATGTTGCACCGGGAACGCTGGCACGGTGTAGGTTCTCTAACCCTTTCAGTGGAGTTGGTCTGGTTGGTCTACACGGCGCGAGCTAGGATTCTCACCAGCGGAAGTTTGAAAGACCTGGTTGCCATGCACGATGGTATTGACCGTCTGGTTACCCCCGACGTGTGTTCCGGAGTAGACATACTGATCCCTGTGGACCTCGCTGAATGTGGAATGACTGACATCGATGTTAGACGCATTATTGAACATGGGGCACCAACCAATGCACGTTCCCTGACTCCCACTGTATATAATGGAGGAAGGTTTTCACGGCCAGAATCGATCCATTATCTGCCAGTCGACTCGCGCGAATATTTTACATAAGCTATTTGAACACCCTTTTTTTCTCACGCCTTTTGATTAACTGCTTATAGGCAAGCCCACTGGGCGAGGAAATCGCCTTGCAGTGAACTGTCTGTCGTACATGCTCTTGCAAACAGGTTTATTGAAAAACCAGCTGTTCTTGTGACTGCGCGTTGTCTTTACGTGTCACACACGCGTAAGGTCTGGGTACAATCTACTTCCCCGCCCGGCCGTCCGGGCATGACGTGCATGTTTGTTCAGTACGCTCTGCCCTGTTTTGGGTGGCCAGACGGGATAAACAAGTTCGGATAGTGGCGTTCAGCGACGTCGCGATGGCTCCTAAGATGATATGTGCGAGTCGACGTCGGCCAACATCCAGTTCTGCGCACGGCGAGCGACATGAACGCCCACGGACGAACGTACTTAACCCGGCCAATTAGGATGACCTTGCCGGAAGGTCCGTGATTGAACTCGCCAAAGTTGATGGCTACGGGGATGTTGTGCAGGAGGTGATGTGGGCAGGTCAGGGGATCGACAAAGAACGTTGATTGGAAGGGGGGTGGATGCACACTCTGCTGCAACAACGTCGCCTCTCAGTTCCTTGAGCTTGAGGATATCTGCTGGGACTTTGAACACAAACGGGAAGTGGGTTATTTCACTGGCTCCGTGAGGGGCATGGGAGGATACATACAGTCGAGCACTTCGTCAGCAAGTCGTGCGTTCAGGCTGATGTTGTGGGAAAAAGGCACCGAGTAACGGGCGGTCGAGCTGATAAGGGGAGAGAGGACGCGGTGGGAGGTAGCGCGGGCGAGACCGCGCGTGACAAATTCGAGGGCTACGGACGGGATGCGTCAGTATGTGGTGAATCGGAGCAGGGGATGCAGAAGTATCGTCACTTACATTTGCCGGTGTTGACGACAGAAGTTCCAGGAATGGGGGGTACATCGATCCACTCGCCAAAAAAGTTCTGGACTTGAAGGCCAGGGTGGGAGATTCCCGGAGCAACTTTTGCACCGATTAAGCTCGTGATAGACAGGTGGGACGGGCGATGAATGCTTACGAACGCGAAGAAACCAGAGTCATTGTGGGGACCGACGCCTTGATCCGGGGACAAACTATCGTTGGGTGAATACTTGACGACCCGGAGCGCGCCTCGCTGTTGGAATACCATGCACTGATCTGGCTTGATCTCACCTTTCCTCGGTGCTGCATAAATTTGCAGGCATCGTAGAACTTGTTGAGCGCATCGGACGGGAGACCAAGCGCTTCGGCGAACAGGCTGATGAAGCAAGAACTGAGTCGCTGCGCGCGAACGAGGTAGGTTTCCATGGTGGTTTGGAAACCAGGTATAAGGTGCTCGTCGGGCCACTGGAATCAAATCCATTGCTGACTGAATCGCTCGATTGGGGTACATACCTGGCAAGGTCCCCATAATCGCAAGTATTCAGGAGCGCTTGGTCTCTCTGGGTCTCATGACGGGTTGTAAAATCAAACTGTTCCCTGTAGTCTACTTTTCCCCTGGTAAATTCTGTGCCGAGTTTGGAATACCCCAGGAAGTGACGGGAGTTGGCCATGGAGTTTTTGTTCTCAGTCTCCTGCGGGTGATCGAAGAGACGTGAAATATACCCAATGAGATCGTCGACGACTTGCTGGGGGACGCCATGGTTCATCAGATAGAGAAAGCCAACGTCGATGAGGGCATGTCTCAGCTGGTCGATAAATTCGGGCTTGTGGGCATGGTCATTGGTGAGGGAAAAGTCGGGAATTGGGATGCTGGAGAAGTTGGCAGCCATGAGTGTGAGTATTGTTTATGTATCATGTTAGATGATCTCCTTTCGTGATTTTATGCGGTGTGAATGAAGTCATTTTCTCCTGGAGTCGGGGACTTGGCACTTGCGCCGCTACCGCGATTCATTACGCCAGAGTAATATGACCCGCAATCTGCTGGAGCTGGTGATCGAATCAGCGAAACACGCAGACTCAACATACTCCAGTGCTTCGTGGATGGTCCTCAAAATATTCAAGGCCCCATATGGTCGATGTGAGCCTGCCGTCGGTTCCGGGCATGCCCACCCGGGGCAGCTAATGATGCTGACTCGGTAATTCTGCGTTGTGTCCTGTCGCCGATCGAAATGCGAGTATCGGTGTGTGTCGCGGGCATCGCGCTGGCAGGGCAGGATGGGATCGCGAATGAGACCATGGACCACCCAGAGCCGTTCCAGTTTGTCACCTCATCCAGGATGATGATGTTAGCCTTGAGTGAGCGTCTTCCGTCGTCGGAGGGCAGGCCCAGTCACCAAGGACAGAGTGATTATGGCGAGTCGGAGCCTCGGAGATGGCGACCTCCGCAATCCTGGCGCGCTGTCAGTGGATTTCTGTGAGTCAATTGCCTGCGTGATTCAGACACAAAGACAAGCCTCGAGCATTCTCAACAAGTGATTCAAGAGGATGGACTACAGATGGGATGGGCTCTGGGTGTCGCATTTTCTGCCGGCCGGCCAGCGAATCGGAGCGTGAAACAATAACTCTTGTTTCGTCGTCAAGCCTTTTCCTCATCGGTACTGTGTTTGAGGTTGGGTTAGTCCTTTATATCCATGAAACGGGTGCCAGATGAAGCGTGTGCGGAGGAATTGGATTGGTTCAAGCAGAGAATTCGGCTTTCGGGCGCACGCCGGCCAGCATTGTAGGCATTAGCAGTAACTCGTGTGTGGTACTGAGTTTCCCGCTGGCAATGACTGTTTTCGTCAGACGGGGAAGCAAGGTCCTTGCGCGTTTGGGAGTCCTTCGCCAGATGTACGGTCGCAGGTTGGTGAGGCATTTAGTATCACACTCTCATCCCGTCCAATCCCGACCGTTATAACCCGTCGTAGCTCATATTAGGATGACTTTAATCTACGGCATTGAGCTCGTGCCGCCCTCCTCATTGACCTCATCCGAACTGCTACCTGAGCTCGGCTGGTTGTGATCGAAGGCCGCAACCCTAGAATTATGTGCGAAGGGGAGATCCTCGGGCTGTGGGCCACCCACTGCCCGTTCATCGGGCATTCCCTCCAAAGATCGGGGTCGGACCGTGGGCGGGAACGCTTCGCCGTGTACGGGGCGGGTATAGGCGGGTAAGCGGCATAGGTAGGTAACGGCTTTGAGCAGGCAAAGGCTCTCATCAGGGGAGTCCTGCTACCCAGACCGTTGTCCTTCCGAGATCGTTTAGGGTAGTAGCTACCGATCTTACCCCCTGGGGGGGAGTCGGCGAAAACCAGAGGGCAGGGAGCCCTCTTGCTCAGTATTTAGCTAGATATATCTGGGAACGCTGACATACTCTTGCAGCTCGTGCGGGCGAATGGGGCCCTTTCGAGTACCCACAGGTACTTCTTCGCTCCCGTGCGGCGCCCGGTGGTGGAACCACTACATGGGTTACCATGGGACCTGCCCTTAGCCATCCACACAGGATCCGACGGGCGATATTGTTTGGCGAATACCGCCGACGGCATTTCGGTGGATCTCGCAAGGTCTTTTGCTTGTCCGGAGAGCGTGCACCAAGTTCTGTATACTTCATACACGAAAGAAGTTGAAGACCGGAAAATGCCAGCGCGGATCTATCCACTAACGTGCGTCGAATCGTATACAAATTTCGGCTCATCGATTAGCAATTGTTTCGGGTTGTAGCTAACCACTTCGCCGAGAATCACGTTACGCATTTTATTGAATGGCTTCTTGGTTTTGACGGCGTTAGGATTTAATATTCATTCCATTCAGATGAAACTGTCGCGCTCGGCAACTTTCGGTTTTCAGCCCTTGACTACCAGTGGTCATCTCAGTACATGGTGCGGGTGAATACCGCACAAAGCTGCTACTCAGCTAGTCTTATGGAGAAGGACGGGCGATCGGAATCGGTTCAGGCAAAGTGAATATAGTTCTCTCCTGCAGGTGCACGCGTCCGCCCTTAATTTTTTCCCCTGATTCCTCCAGGTTCTACTATGTCTCTCGACGTTCTTGTCTCTTCCACTGAGACACTGGTCAACGAGCCACTCGGGCGACTTTCTTTGGCACGCAAATTAGTACTACTGATGATGTTTTGTCTCGCACAATCCGTGGAAGCTTTCAACAATGCAGCACTTTTTCCCGCAATACCCACTCTCGAAATTTCCATGGGCATTGCGCAGAGTCAGTCTGCCTGGATCATCAGTGCGTTTCAGCTTACGTTTGCGTCGTTTCTCTTGATCGTATGTCTCGTTACCTTTTTAATGGCGACACAAATCTAACATCCGTTCGAAGAGTGGTCGGATAAGCGATGTCTATAATCCAAGTAAGTACAGTGCTATCGTTTTACCAAACACTCTATTCAGTAAGTGCTAGAGGTGGTCTTTATTATGGGCCTTTCTTCTTTGGGGATTATTTCTCTTGGTGCTGGCTTTGTGAACAATATGATCGCGATCGTTGTGTTAAGAGCGTTCATGGGCATCGGTAAATGAGAAACTATAGGACGTCGGGTATACTAATATACATCATAGCATCTGCAATGACACTGCCGTCTGCCCTTACACTGCTAGTCTATGTTTTCCCGGAACCAATTGAACAAGCTCGGGCGATTAGCGTGTGCGGGGCCTGTGGCGCATGCGCAGACGGTATTTACCGTCATTTCTCTTTATGTCTCAGCAAACAGAAATGTGGCATTTGTTAGTGCTTGGACTTTACATCGGAGCGATCCTTGTCCAATATATCTCGTACCGCTGGGTTTTTTGGTTTGCGGCAATATTCAGCCTTTCAGTTGCCCTAGGTTGTCTATTTACAATTCCTTCGGAGATTGTAACATCTAGAGGCCAGCCTGACTCACGTGGCGTCGCGGCGAAATGGAAAAACCTTGATCTAATTGGAATTTCGATCTTAACTGGTATGTCTTGATCATTATCTCGGAATGCAAAGTAATTGCATGCACTAACTCGCCATTGTCAGTCGCACTCATTATTTTTATCTATGCGTTGACGTCTGCATCAGCAGATGGGTGGGTCTCCGCAAGGGTCCTCGCTCCGTTAATCATTTCAATATTGCTCATCGTTGGGTTCTTCTATTGGGAAACCTTCACAGTTGAAAATGCAGCGATGTGCGTTCTCTTTCTCTTGCTGGCCTGAACTTTTATGTCCAGCCCAGAAGCCGGTCGGACGAATTGATTAATTTCTTGGGCTAGACCTCCTCGCACGTGGTTTTACTGCAACTTTTCCGTCCTCTTTGGTTGCGCACTACTGCCGTTCTTTTGGTGGAATGCGCTCTTCACCGTTTTTACGACCTTGTGGCAGGATACTTTTCGCTGGACGGCCGTCTCAACTGCAGTCCACATGTAAGCTTACATTCACGGAATGAAACACCCTTTCAATATTATTTTAGGTTCCCGATCGGTGTGGTCGCCTTAGTGACAGGCTTCACAGGACCGTTGTCGACAGTCTCTAACCCGAAGTGGCTCATCCTCGCTGGTCTTTCTATGGCCGCCGTAGCCACGGTTTTATTTGCTGCATGCAGCAATCGGCCGGAGGATTACTGGCCCTACGTATTTCCTGCTTTCACCGTCGGAAGTGCTGGCGTGATGCTATCGTACATTCACACAAAGCAAGTGGATTGTCCGCGTTGAACAGCGTCTCGTCTGACAACGGCGATTTCACAGCATTGCCATACTCCAGGCTGCACCACCGTCCATGGTGGGCACGGTAGGCGCAATCTTTAATGGAGCTCTGCAATTCGGCTCTGCGATCGGACTTGCAGTGTTCAATTCGATCGAGACGTCTGTAGAGGCTACCCACGGTGGCATACGAGGTCGTGCGGCCGCATTCTGGTTTCTTCTCGGAGTCGTACTGGTCGAATTCTTCTCGGTGCTCTACTTCTACCGGAAGGGCACACATTGCGGTCTACGACCGACTTTGAGAGTTGGTGACCGCAATAACAATGACGCACTGGTGGCCTCAAAGGAAAGGGTCGCTGTACCACACGGAGGTAGTCCTGTGGTAAAACTGGGAGCTTTGTCTACGGTCCATACTTAAACCCTTAGATAGCACTGCCGACGAGCCACGCAGTTGGAGAACATGCTGCCTTGCTTGTGAGGTTGTTGCGATTGGGGATTTCGGTCGATGCATGTGCAACTTGACTCCCTAGTGTATTACTACTAAACCGATCCTAAGCTGTTGACCCACTTCCAACGTTCGGTGTTCCCCTGACCTCTAGAAACTGAGCAATGTCAAATTTGGTAAATGTATGAAGTATACGCTTTACCCGAGTGTCTGTACCTTGCACGAACTATGTTCATTCCGTCTGATGCTTAGAATATTGAGCTACTCGAGCGAAGTGATTCTGAGATGAGGAAGAACTGCCAGTGTCTGTTTCATCCGTTAATATCGCCCTGGAAGCCTAGACCTCAGAATGTCCTTTTTTTTGCTCACTTTCAGTGCCTCGAAGCTGGGCAGCTGAGTAACCCAGGGATGGCAGCAAGATGCGTTTGGAGTTGACGCATGGTGTATCTCCATCAATGCCAGTGGGACCGCGGACAAACAACGTTGGAAATCATGTTTTCCGGAGAAGTGTGTATCTTTACCACCGAAGTGCCTGACATGGTGGTATTTCCCGGTGACAAACGAGAATGTAGGTTGGTCCTGATTGCAGTCTTCCTTCTCGCTCAACGTGTCAGTGCCGGCTGGTATAAATTATATAGAGTCTCTCGACTGAGAGATTGAAGAGCACTCAACGACAATTGCATTCACTGACCAGTGATTGCCCAAATCTTGCGCATAATGACCCCTCCATGTGCTCTCTGCTCGTAGAGCGACCCACAGCTACATGGCATGATAATGGGCCAACAGAACTCCCGCATGGTAACCTTTGGACAAACGATGCGGTTTGTTGATGGACGCGTGTACTTTTGACCCGATGACACGTTCTGTACATGTGTTTTCGAGCCCATCACCCCTCTTCGTTTTGGACCGCACTCCGTACCCTTCGCTCCCAGGCGTGCAACATTCATGGCGTCGTAGGCGTCAGCGACGGGCGACTGCTTAACGTTTAACCTTAGTCCCAAGAGAATTTTTGGAAGCTTGACGGGGTCCTCCGTGCGAGTGAGGGTCTCGCCGTCAAATTTTTCACTTTCTGTGGAGATTCCGCTCCTCTCGATGAGGGCATGCACAGCGGTGTCGCTCGCGTCGTCTCGCGCCTCACCGTAGGTGCTGACGTTGATGCAACCCGCCCTCCAATGGAGTTATATCCGAACGCGGTGCATCCCTACTCTCACACCTACTCACGAATGATGAGACTTCCTCAGAAATACCTTCCCGCGCCACCTTCAAAACGACTCCGCAATGCAGTTGCCTTCGCTGCTTTTCATCGCCTGTGTCGCCTCGGTGACGTACAAGATCAGAAGCTGTTTGATGTCGACGTTTTGCAATATGGTGCTACTGCTCAGCAATTCATCCGCCTTCGTTACGTTTATCCTATTGGGCATCAGCATATGAAAAAAACTCCAATTCCTAATGCAGGAAGACGTGTCGCCGTCATCAGTCATATTATGGGGTTTTTCGGGTGCGCGTTGCGTCATTCAAGTGAACGATATTGCGCTTGGCCCTTGCTCATCCCCACAAGCACTCTGGCCTCACTTTCTCAAAGGCATGGGAATTTTCACTTTGCCCTTATCGCAGGCCTCTCGTCTGCTCCTCCCCACTGCTCGCTCGAGCACACCCTCACTCCTCCCTGTATAATGGGTTATGAGCCCTGGGTACAGCTGTGCCTCCCAACCTGCCCTTTGGCCCTTGAACTTGCGGCGTGAGTTCGTTTCAACCATGCGCTTGTTTCTGCCTCGTTGAAGAGCAGTGGTGCGCATAAGGACGTGATATATTTGGGTTCTACTGCATTCCGAGCGCGTTCTAACGCTTCTAGCAACTTCTTCGGTACTTCCATGGTGTCCTCGTCGCCTCTTGACACTCCTTACGCTGCCCTTCGTCGTCCGGCACGCTTTGCTCGACTTGAGCCATCCCTGGTGGGTAACCTTCAACTTGGCTTTTTGCTGAGACGTTCCGACTCGTCCTGCATGTCGTTTGGGGCGCCCATAACGTCTTTGTGACGTCTAGACGGTGCAGACGCATCCACTTCAAGCGCAGGACACGCAGCTTCAAGCTTCGACCCCCGCAGGCAGCCGCCTCCCCCCCTTGAGCTCGAAGTGCTGGTGGTTATCCGCTCGATTTTTGGGTGCGTCATGTAGTTGCGGAGGTGGTAGGTGGTTTCTAGGTACTATACCGAGCTGAGTTTTCGAGCGCCGTTGTGAATTTCTAATCTGCCCTCGTGCTTTCCTCTGCAGCGCCGAGTGGGTCGTTTCAACCTCTCTGTCTCTTCTTTCCTTCGCTCTCAACTCAGAGCACTCTCGCCAACTCAAAGTTCGACCTCCTGCGTCGCAGGCGACTAGCGCGCACATGGCGCTTCTTCCGGGGAGCTTTCAGGTGTTTCTGTTCTGCTTTCTTCATTAATGACCTTATCTACTGCCTCTCTGGCCTCCTGTCGCTTCTTTGTCGCTTCGCTTACCCTGACCCGTTCATCTGCATCCGCGCTATCGAGTACGTCCGAGACTCTGTGGATGTGGTCGGGTGATCCCCCACGTCATCCGTCTTGTCTGCAGGGTCTTCTGGAGTGGCTCTTGAGTTGTCGATATGCACTGGTGCGTGTCGTCGTCGACGGCATTTTCCGTTGGCTGTTTCTGCACTTCTAGGTTTCGCGTCCGCGCGGTCTACACGCGGTCAAGCAAATCTCACCTCCTGATCAAGGACAGCGCCATTGCTCAGGCGCGGCAAATATTGCTCGCCACGCAGCCCCTCAACGCCGAGCGGTGTGTGGCACTGCGTGTCTTACGATGCGCCAGGCAACCCGAACACGGCGATGGCAGCCACTCCAATTCCTAACGATGGTCCATTCCCTCGAATTTACTGTAGCGCCTCACTGCCCCTCGTCGATATTGTATCCGTTCTCGCATATCATCCGCCCACGGAGTACTGTTTATTACGTCGTGCGCTCATAGTAGCACGAGCTGGTACTAGCTCCCGACCAATCTCTACTGTCTCCTCTTGGATAGTATCTTCTGGCTGTGTCTTGCGACGGCCGTGCAGGCTCCCTTGAATACGCGTGAAAAAAAAACAGTCTCGTCCAGGCGGTTGTGCCAGCCACAGTCCCACGCCACACCGACGCCACACCCAAGTCGGTCTACCTTATTGAGCATGCCTCCCTGCATGGGGGTCCGGGGTCATCGCCATCACATAGTAATCATTGTGGTCGTTGCATTGTGTCCGAGCTTGAGTACACCGGCGTATGCGAGGTATTTCCGCTCGCAGGGTCGACCGAGCTGCGCCAGCCAAAGAGCGTGGGACTGCGGCAGCCACTACAGCCCAATACGCGTGTGTCTTGTTGTCCTACTTTTTTGGTAATGCAGGTGTGCGACATGACTCACCAGCGTATACCAAGGGAGTAAGCCAGGCCATATGAGTCCTCTAATTACAAAATACAGGCCCTAGCCAGGGCTTTTAAACCAGGCTGGGCCTAAACATGATTATGTATGACGTCATAGGCACTCAGGTGTTGGCACACACATTTTCCCTCCTGTGCCCGCTGTTGAGTGCCTCCCCCCCCTGCACCAGTGTTCTGCAAACATGAATATTCACTCCAAGTCCAAGATCAATCCAGTTGCTCCCACTGCCACCCCAAATGAACAACTCATGGTCCCAATGCCACCCACTATGGCCCATGGGCTCAACCTGAGTGAGACTGCACTTCAGAGACTACCTCACCAAGAGCTACAAAAGCTTGCTATAGTGGGTCATTTCACATTGGCATCTTTGGATATGTGTGCTCATAACAGCTAGGCATACAAGATCAAGGCAAATATTAAAAGCAAAAATATTATTCAGCAAATTCTGCGCCTGCATGCACAGCATGACCATGAGGAAGGGCTGTCCAGAAAGCAGTCCAGGAATGAGCCTGCTTGGGAGCCAATTTCAAGGTCCTCACCACCAGCATTACAAGACTATAAGGGGTTAGCTTGGTTACCAGATGGGGTACAGAGTCCCACACTACCTGGTACACTAGCACATGTGTAAGTGCATATTTCCTTGAGCCATACATTATTATTTCCTTTGCATTACTTGTGCGACTAGATTAGTCAGTCGCTATATAATATGTGACTGTGTTCAGAAAACTTTTTTTAAAGGGGGTGGCACCTTGCATAGCCTTGCAAGTCTCAGTATTTCTTGCTGATGTACTCCTCTGACCACAGCATGCTTTTGGAGGATAATCCCTCTTCAAGCATTTATACAAGTAACTCCTCTCCATATAATGTCTCCAAGCTCAAAGCCGATCTGTATTACTTTGGTATTCGGGGCCCTGGCTGGCAGGGACCCAAGTTGATATTCTGGACATTCAAGGATGTCTTCACAGCACCCTCAGGGCCAGAGCAAGGTGCCCGTCTCATGCAGATATGTCTAGTTTATGAGCACAACCAGCTTGGCATGGATAATCTGTGGTCCACTATTCGTTCTGAGGTTTGTGATTCTTCTTGAAGCACAACGATCTATGGACTGACATTTATTCTAAGATTGTTAAACTCCTTGACAAGCGAACTATCCAGCATTCATCAGTTGACCTTGTTCGTTTTAGCTGGGTTGAGGATAACAAGGAGAATGAGGAGGATGAGGAGGATGGAGGAAATGGGGATGAAGACAGCAAGGAGAATGAAGATGACAAGAATGACAAGGGTGATGGGGATGACAAGGGAATCAAGGACACTGAAATCAAGGTTGCCTCATATAGGACAGTTATCACCACTCCAGTCACAGTCTGGGTGGGAGTCTTGCCAGATACTCTTACTGGCGAGATCGCATTCAAATCCTCTAACGACATTCTTGAACTCCTTAAAGAGCATGGAGTTTCTGACATTGATATTGCATACCGTGAGTCAGTGGCCAGGGGCTCCAGGGGACCTAAACTATTTGCCCCTGTCTTGGATCTTGATCCCCTCAAGGCTGTCATTGATCCTGTGACTACTGCACTTGGCTTGCCCATTGCTGGATTAAAGACACTTGACATCCATGGGACAATGGGATTTTATTTTAGAGTGGATCAAGACCTTTATGCTGTCACAGCCTGCCATGTCTTGTTCCCTGAAGACAAGGACAATAACCTATACTCATATGTTGGTATGTGCTTTTTCCTGAGAAGATTGGCACAGCTCTGACTATACAAATAAAGCTGGACCCAAGAAGGAGGTTGTTCTCATGGGCACCACAACTTTCCACAACTTCCTTGCATCAATCCAAAGCCATATTGGTGTCCTGAATAATATGATTAACATCTTGGGGAAGTAGATTAGAGTGTTAGCAGATAGGGCAGAGGCTGGTGGCCCTGTTGCTGATCAGGCAGCAAGGGAGCTGGCAGAGACTCAATTTGAGCTGTCTAAGACACAGGCAGCAATCAAAGAACTTGAGAAATTCTTTGCTGAGATAGAGAAGCAGTGGAAAAAGCCAAAGGACCAGATTATTGGACACATTGTCTGGGCACCTCCCATCAGTGTCAACTCTCCTCCACACAATTATACAAAGGATGTCTGCGTTGTCAAGCTTGACAAAGAGAAGTTCTCACTGAACTTCAGAAGGAATGTTCTTGATTTAGGTATGTGCTTATTCATCTAGCTAAAGGCATTTAACTCAATTGTTTATATTCCAGGTCCTGAGATTGAT
>JBBPKP010000029.1:11172-26025 GCA_038089335.1 Boletellus aff. obscurococcineus | reverse complement strand
TCGTTTAGGGCAAGCTTGCCTGGACTTCACAGCAGCACGGCTCGCCAGCGGCCACCTTCCTTGACTTGTTCCTCCGCGTTTCTCCGCCTCTGCTGCCTGTCTTGACCCCAATACGTCCCTTACAACCCACCTGATCTGTTTTTCGGCTCTGGCATGTCCTCAGATGAAGACACACCACTTACTGCTCTTACTGGCGCCAACGGGAACGCCCACATCGCAATCAACGGAAATGGTCACTCAAATAGTGATTCTCCGATGAGCGAGGACGACATTCCATTAGTACGTGCCCGTCCAACGTTTTATTTTACGCCATTCCCCTATATGTTTCCCTAGTCCCAGGCTAATGGTGCTCAGACGCCTGGCAAAGCGCGACCACGAAATCGTGCCGCGGCTCAAGGTTCTGACAGCGAGGATGATGATGATGATGATATCCCGCTTGCTTCCTCGCCCGTCAAGAGCGCCAGTTCCGCTGCCGTGCGTCGCAAATCACGTGTTACTACCGCCATCGCCACCAATGACAAGGCAGAGAGCGACAGTGATGCTGCCTTGGCCACCCTCAAGCGTAAGCGCACCTCAAACGGCAAGGCCAAAGTGCCGCCGAAGAAGAAGGTTAAGAAGGAGGAGGGATCTGGGGCTGTGGAGTCTACCGCTTCGGACAACGAGGTCTTGACGAAGAAGCAGCCATCAGGCAAGGTAAAGGTCAAGCCCGAAAGTGACGTGGAGATGAAAGATGTCAAGCCTAAACGGAAGAGGGCTTCGAAAAAAAAGCTCAAGGAAGAAGAAACCTCTCTCGAAACTCCTCAGGTGAAGAAGGGGAAGAAGGAGGAAGAGGACACCGAGGAAGTCTATCGATGGTGGGAAGAGCAAGCCAACGGAGATGGTGAAGCGAAATGGCAGACTCTGGAGCATAATGGTGTTATATTTCCACCTCCTTATGAGCCGCTTCCCTCAGATGTGAAGATGAAGTACAAAGGTCCTGACCCACTCGTGTCTTGTGTTCTGCCGAACAGCGCTGACGATTGAACTCAGGCAAGGAGGTTGACCTCCCCCCAGAGTCCGAAGAAGTTGCTGGCTTCTACGCGGCCATGTTAGAGACCGATCACGCTCAGGACAAGACATTCAACAAGAATTTTTTTGAGGATTGGCTGACGGTTCTGAAAGAGTACCCCCCTGTAAGCTTTTTTTGACTATTCGCGGCGGCTGAAGCAATAACGCTTCAACAGCGGAACAAAATTGGGATATTAGAGTTTGACCAGTGCGATTTCCGCCCCATGTTTGAGCACTTCGAAGCGGAGAAGGCGAAGAAGAAAGCGCTGAGTGCTGCCGAGAAAAAGGAGCTCAAGAAACAGAAGGAGGCAATGGAGGAGAAATATATGTCGTGCCTCCTTGATGGCCGCAAGGAGAAGGTTGGAAACTTCCGTGTGGAACCTCCAGGATTGTTCCGCGGTCGCGGAGATCATCCTAAGAAAGGCGCGTTAAAAGTAAGACACCCCGTTGACCTTTGACTGATTGGGGGGTGACGTTGCTGACACGCGGAACAGTACCGCGTTCGCCCAGAGGATATCACCATTAACATTGGCGAAGAAGCACCCATCCCTGTCCCTAACATGCCCGGGAACTGGAAGGGGATAGTTCACGATAAAACTGTGACTTGGCTTGCCAACTGGGTAGAAAACGTCAACGGTAACTACAAGTACGTGTTTTTGGCCGCAGGTAGCTCGCTGAAGGGCCAGAGCGACATGTCGAAATTTGAGAAAGCCCGTGAGCTTAAGGTATATAACCAGTATTATTCCTGAAACGAAGCCCTTACTCCCCATTAGGGTCACGTTGCGAGAATCCGCACAGATTACCAAGCCGATTTGAAGAGCAAGGTCATGGCTGACAGACAGCGAGCGACCGCCATGTATTTTATCGATCAACTAGCTCTTCGTGCGGGTAACGAGAAGGGCGAAGATGAAGCCGATACGGTCGGCTGTTGCTCGCTGCGCTGCGAACATGTCACGTTGGAGGCTCCCAATTTCATCGTCTTTGATTTCCTGGGTAAAGATTCGATTCGGTACTACAATCGCGTTACCGTCGAGCCACAGGTGTTCAAAAACATTCGCCTGTTCAAGGATAATAAGGAAGAAAGTGATAAATTATTCGATCGCGTCAATGTAAATCGCAATTGAGGTCGCTAGCGAAAAACTAACCTTGATGACATTTCTAGACGTCTCTGCTGAACAAACACCTTGCGTCGTATATGAAGGGCCTGACTGCAAAAGTGTTTCGTACTTACAACGCGTCCATAACCTTTCAAGAGCAGTTGGACGTGGGCACACCGAAGGACGCTACGGTTCAAGAAAAGTTGAACGCATACAACCATGCCAATCGTATGGTCGCCATACTCTGTAATCACCAAAGGAGCGCACCGAAGACTCACGAACAATCTATGGGCAAGATGCGCGATCGGGTACGTATCTCGCCGTTCAAGCTACGAGATACGCCTGACTGCCATCTAGCTCCGCTCCTTCAAGTATGAGCGGATGAAGCTACGTCACACACTCTTCGGCCTCGACTCCAAATACCAGAAACATAAACTCTACGCTGACGATGAATCTGACATAGACGACGAGTGGATCGAGGAGCACGAGGAATCACTGAGGAAGAAGGACGTTGAGAAAGCGGAGAAGAAATTTACCAAAGACAACGAGAAACTCGTCGAAGAGGGTGGCCAACCTCTGGACGAATCGGTCTTGAAAGACCGAATCGCCAGCATAGAGGCCGACTATAAACGGCTTGCCAAGGAGCGTGGGACAGGCAAAGCAGTCCTGAAGAGAGAGCGTCCCGTTGAGAAGATTGAAGAGGCGATCAAGAAACTAGATGAGAAAATCAAGACCTTCAAGCTACAAATGGACGATCGTGAGGCCGGGAAGGAAGTCGCATTGGGCACAAGGTTGGTTATATCCTGCAGTTCCCTACTTGTGCGCGTCTCCTGATCCTTCAACCGAAATATTTCAGTAAGATTAACTACCTAGACCCTCGGTGACGGCTCCCAAGTTGTCCGCCGAAATGAACTACTAACGTCATTGTAGGATTACGGCCGCCTGGTGCAAAAAGCATGATGTTCCCGTTGAGAAGCTATTCTCCAAGACGTTACTTAACAAATGTAAGCGACCGCCTGCCACCCAGTGCTCATAGACTGACAGACCGAACTCAAGTCCCATGGGCGATGGAGGCAGAGGAGGACTGGAAATTCTAAGTCGGCGGGCAATTTTATATCATTATTTGCGAATGACCCCCGCGAAGGATAATCCAAGTACTATACAAGTAATGCTAGCTACACGCCAAGTCAACTTTGCGTGTTTGGTCGAGTTGTTTCGGCCGAGCTTTCTTAAAGCTGCACACGACCACCCACACTTGTGGCGCGACCAACACCTGCTTCTCCCCACCATGAGTAGACCAGCTTCAACGACATCTTCTGCCCAATTCGTGGCCAAGTCTGCCTTTGCCGCCCTTCCCGTCGATGACCTGGAGTCTGACGAGGAACTTGTTCAAGACGACCACCTCCCACCGTCCTCCGACACGTATGCCTCCGCTTTTAAACTCAGATACTCACCCACTCATTGCATGCAATCAGCACGGAACTACCCAAGTTGTCAAAGTCTCAACTGAAGAAGCTGCAGAAACACGCGCGTACGGAGAAGCGAAAACAAGCGAAAGCCACAGCCAGGGCGATAGCAGCGGAGAACTCGCCGAGGGCTACGCCTTCGTTAGAACATTCCATCGCACAATCCGCGGCCGTCACTGACGAGGAAGGCCTCTCATCAGAGGCAGAACTTATGCCACCGACGTCTAGCACTCGAGTTGATCGGAACGACGTCCCGCCTTCCCAAGAACCCCCGCATCCCGAACCGAACAGCAATGCATTAACAACGACGAAGTCTCACAGTGCGTGAATATGGTTCTATGGTGTGTTTACCCGTTGATGGCCCACACAGCTTCAAGCTCGGCGTTGTCCCAGGACCATTTGAAACCTAAGGCAGATGGTCCGGAAATTAATTCGGCGCAACCGCAAAATAATTCTGAGCTTACCGTGAAGCCTAAGCAAGATGTCCAGGATGCCGAACGCACGAAGAAAATCCAGAATCTGGTCACTAGGACACTATGGACATTCATTATGATCGGAGGGTTTATGGGTAAAGCCAACCGCCCCTTGTGCTATAACTTTGGGTTTTCACGTTAATTTAGGTTTTCTGCTCATGGGTCACGCGTACATGATCATCCTCGTCATGCTATGCCAAACGTTGGTTTACCGAGAGGTCACAGCCCTGTTTTCATTGACGGATGTGTTTCCCGAAACCGCGGACGTCACGACCAAGGGACGTAAGGATCCATGGAGTAAAACCCTCAACTGGTACTTCTTCGCCGTGACCAACTACTTCTTATACGGCGAGAGCATCATATATTATTTCAAGGTTTGTGTTTATTCTAATTCACCCTGATCTTGTGCTGAGGCTGGCCCGAAGCACGTAGTGTTCACCGACGGATTGCTGCTGCCATTTGCAATGAATCACCGCATGATTAGCTTCACTCTCTACACCATTGGGTTTATGGGCTTCGTATTGTCGCTTAAGCGAGGTTATCTTAAACAGCAGTTTGGCCTCTTTTGCTGGGTCCATATGAGTTTACTCTTGATCGTGGTGTCGAGGTGGGAGTCCCATTCCGGGCCAGGGACTAGGGTCTGACGCATTCTGCAGCCACTTCATTATCAACAACATTCTCGAGGGGCTGATCTGGTTTTTTGTCCCCGCATCGCTGGTTATTTGCAACGATGTGTTTGCTTACATCTGGGGTATATCCGTTGGTCGCACTCCGTTGATCAAACTCTCTCCCAAAAAGACCGTCGAGGGTTTTGTCGGTGCATTCTGGAGTACGCTGATCTTCAGCGTGGTCTGGGGAACCTACTTTATGCGGTTCAGCTATATGATCTGTCCTGTGCACGACCTTGGTGTCAGCGTGTGGAGTAATGTTCAGTGCGTTCCCAACCCCGTCTTTGTCGCCAAGGAATGGGAGATCTGGGCACCGTTCAGAGTCTTCTTGACACAGCTGGTGAGCACGCATCTCGCGGAATTCCCTGCTCCTGGGCTAAATGTCATATTGCAGCTTGGTCGCCCGGTAACGGTCATTCCTTACGTCCCGTATCAGTTTCATCTGCTCGTCTTTGCCGTCTTTGCTTCGTTGGTTGCGCCCTTTGGAGGCTTCTTTGCTTCTGGTTTCAAACGTGCGTTCGACGTCAAAGACTTTGGCCATAGCATCCCCGGACACGGGGGCATGACGGACCGCATGGATTGCCAGTAAGTTAATGTGACAGCCGTGCGCCATGAAACTGACGCATCTGCCAGATTCCTGATGGGAGTGTTCACCTACGTTTACTATAGCAGCTTGATTCGGGAACATCACGTCACCGTGGGGTCCATACTACAAATGATTGTCAGCGGGCTGACCGTCGAGGAGCAACTGGAGTTGATGAAGGACTTGAAGAAATATATGCAGGGAAGAGGGATCGTGTTCACATGACTAAAACGCCGATTTATCAAGATTACCCTCTCAATAATTATCATCTTTCCAATGTTGATAACTGGACTCCTCAGCTACTTTGAGCAGTATCAGATCATGGCGCATGTTTCCCTTGGGGTTTTTATTGGAAGGAAGGCATATTGGTGGGCGATACACACGTCGTGCTTATAGAGAAGAAATAGCGTACGGGAGAGACCAGCATGGAGATATTTCTCATGACCGAGGCTTTTCCTAATGATTGACGAATGAGTAGAAGCAGGCGAGGCAGGTTCAGGAACCCACTTTCTTCTCCTTCCAAAGTGCGAGGAGACCGACGCCAGACACCTTCACAACCTTGAAGCGCACACCAGGGATATCACCCTTGGCTTTGCCGCTACGACCGAAGCCAGAGATGAGGACTTCGTCATTCTCGTCGACGAAGTTCAAGCAACCGTCATTCTAGCATACGGGAGGTGATCAGCCACGCAGACGGAACGTACGAAATGAGCTTACAGGCACGAAGGCCGTTACTTTTTTGCCGTTCTTGATCAGCTGTACGCGGACACACTTGCGGATGGCGGAGTTGGGCTGCTTGGCCTCGACGCCGACCTTTTCGAGCACGATGCCCTTTGCGTGTGATGATCCCCCCGTGGGGGATGTCTTGAAGAAGTTTCCGAGAGCACGCTTCTTGTACGACTTGTCTGCCTATACCAGTGGACCGTGAGACGCGAGGTGCTGGGTACTGACGGTACGTACCCAGCGGTTCAGGCGACGGTCATTGCGGAGTTTGCGGGCGGCTTGAAGTCCACGAGGCTTGTTGGCTAGGGGGGGCGGAAGTTAGTTTCCAGAGTGGTTGTGCCGCGATCAACGTACAGCCCATCCTTGAGGTCGGTGAGGCCGATGAGCAGCTCCTTGCTGCTGCACTACCCAGTTACCCGGCGATGTCCGGGTACTGTTACAGTTTATCAGCCACATTGCTCACGCGATGCCCCAGCAAGTTAACTAAACAAAGTTGGTGCCTAGAACTGAGGTTAGGGTTATACCTCTCATTTGCAATAGGGAGCTGACTAATCAAGGACCGTGACGCGGATGTGGTCATGTGGCCCACACTCCATCCCCATCCCGTACCGCACGTTCTCGCCAGCGTGATCACCCAGCCCCTCTCGGCTTATCGCGACGCGACAATCAACGACCATGTTGCTCCCTTTTTAAAAAAACTCTATTTATTGTCCTGTGCGGACAGCGCATAGTTTCGAATCTACTGCGGGCCATTGCCCGATCGGCCACTTGGTCCTACCTCCGCTTGTGTTTGCACGCAGGTACAACGATGCGCGCTGATAGCCAATGACACGCGGGACCACGAGGCGGCAGGGAGGCATGGCCAATCCCATGATGTTGATCTCGACAATCACAAGACCTATAACGGGGCAATGATAATGGCGACGCGTCCCACCGCCCCTATTCTGACTACAAACGAGAGCACAGCCATGCGCTCCCGTTTGCGCTTGCACGCGAGCGCAGCTCCGCTTGTCTTCCCGACTACCTCACCACCTGCTGGCGGATATCATTCAAATAATGCAAGGCATAAATCATGTAAACGAAGTGACGGATAGCTAGGCAATTTCCAAATCAGTCCAATATCGCCTGGAGCGTACAACTTCGAGGAGCCTAATAAGCTAACGTGACGGTCCAAGTGTTCGAGATATTCAGAAGTAGAGTATGTTACTGCAAGCAGATGTCTTATATCATGAGGTCATCGTGTGTCTCATCAATCATGATGGTGGTGCGACGATCGTGAAGGGTGGGCTCCAGTCACCAGAGTCACCCATGACTGAAACAAGGTTACTTTTCGTTGCGGACTGAATGCTATCAGAAGATCAACTTACGGACAACGATCCAATCATTGTCTGGCTGTGTATCCGCAGGAATGGTCACATCAACCGCTCCAGCAGTCAAGAGGAAGCCTTCTGCAAGAACACTTTCTTCGGTGGCATCAGTGCCATGGCGGAGGTAGACCACGCCGATGAGATTTGTGATCTCAGAAGGTTCAGTAGAAGTATCCCAGGTGACAGCGTAGGTGTAACCAGCGACCCAGGCGGTGGTACTGCTTGGAGAAGTAATTGCGGGTGCCCAGACGTCCCGGATAACAGGGAGTGCAAAGGCAAAAGAAAAGAGAGAGCATATAGAGGCGAGAAAGAAGAACTTCATGATGGTCATGGGAGGATACGAAAGGGAAACATGGCGCACATTTTATAGACGATGGAACACTGCCAATGCCACCAGGAAATTGGGCCCGGTCATCACTGGCCATACCCATCGCATCGGATTGCTGTCAGTGCCAGCGGTCTCCCTAGGCGAAGAAAGTCTCCGACGGCAATGGCGAGCCGGGTGATAGGGCAATTGAGACATCAGTAAAATTACTGTGTCTATAGCTCCCTATCGATGACGGGGGCGCCATGCTTGATCGGGAAAAGAAAATAGTAAATGAAATGTCCACAGGCAGTTTGGAACTTTGGAAGATTGCAGGGCCAGCGTCAGTAGTCGCTGCAGCTTCTTTGTCCACTTTATCGATATCATACTGTATGTGGTAGGCTCTGGGCACGAGGGGATGCTGGCGAGCGGGTGCTTTACATGTTGCGAAAGCCGCGCCTCCGATACTGCCGGGGTAGGACCCCGAACTCACTGCTAGTGTCACACGTCTTGCCCTTTGCCGCAACACAATGACAGAGTATACAGTAATAGCAACGGCGAAAGTATCCACCGTATCTGAGTACTTGGATGTAGCATTGTTGTTGGATTCCGTATCAAAATGAAAACGGCTGTAATGACTAGTCGACTCGGAGCTTGTGGATGTGCAGGGCTGGTCCGGTGGCCGGACTACCAAATTGCTGGACTATCGTCAGACCAGCGTGCACCGCCCACGGACACCGACTTCACCCGCTTGACATACTGAATTGTTGGGGCTGTGACGGCGGCTGACGTGCTGCGGCGGGTATTGCAACAGGGCAGTGCATGAATCTGAAAACACGATCATGTTGACCATGCCTAGATCTGCTTCAGACCAGACAGCCCCAATCCGCCATGCAGGCTGCAGGCTGGACTGACAAACTTGGACAGCTGCAAAGACTATTCTGTGCAACAATACTGTACAGCTAGGCTATTCCATCCACTCGTACTGGTATATGACCCGCATCCCGAGTGGGTTCTATAGCAGAGAGGGGCTAGGGATATGCTCTACACGCTTGGGGGTGAATCGACACGCTGGTCTGCCAGATGTGGATGGATATAGGGATCATGCCCGATGATGCACACTACGAAAGGAGGAGACCAGACCCAGCAGTCTTCATCGTAAATCTGATAGATGCCCATGTCACTGGCGACTGCCCGGTATCACTAGCAGCACACCCGGATTTTTTGGATCTACCTCGACGTGGGCACCACGGCTGGAAGAGAATGTTAACAACGGCGGGGGTCACTGCCAAGGAAGCTCACGTCCGCATGGCCTCGTGTATGGCGGGTCGGAGTCGAGAGACGCCTCCATCGGAATGAGTGCCTTGGCCTGCCAGACGCAGGGGGTGCTTGAACTCGAAGCCTGAGCCGCGCATGGACGGGACGCACATACCGACGATTAAGCGGATCTCAGAATCGCCCCTCTGACGCGCATCAGTGAGGGCCTTGTCAGAGAAAGCGATGGCCTCTTTCATGTAGAGCCCATGAAGGTCAACTTCGCAGGCAGGTCTGTCCTAAAACGGTGCAGCAAAGACGTGACGTATCTATCCGGCGGTATCTTACTCGATTGTTCTCTGAGAGCGCCTTTCAGGCAAGTTTATGATGCTGTCGAGAGTGAGAGAGTACCTTTGAATATGATGGCGCTCGCTTCGGCGTTGAGGTTCTCCATCTTGAGCGCATGGCGTTTGCCCTCGTTTGAAAGTGTTTTTGCGTGAGCACGGTCACGACGTTCATATGCCTGCTGGCTGTGCTGATAACACTGGGCCATCAGATCGCCTTCTTGCTTGGCCCTGGCTCGGAGCGAGGCATAGACTTGGAGTGGGGGGTAATCATTCTGAGAAGTGTCGGTATTCTGACGCCGTTGCCGCACATCGCGCGGGGGAGTAGCTGGACGTGATCGAGGGCGAGGTGGGGCACGGTCGTCGTGACTGTCATCGAGGAGCAGCCAGCACGCCGCGGCGACGGCAAGCAGGACCAGGTAAAGCATGGGCAAAAGGCTGGCAGATGCTGTGGCCTCGTGTGGAGCAGGCTACATACGTAAACTACATTGAGCCGAACAAACATACGTTAGTCAAAGTGTCCGAAGTGTCCGTCGAAGGAAGCTAAATGTGCAAGGTCCAAAGTGAAGCGTCCGCGCGATACGTATGTTACAGTGCAGGGGTCATGAGGTCATGGTCATTACTTCCGTGTCCGCTGCGCACATTCATAGTGGTCACGTCGAGGCTGCCTTGATTTCGAAGGGGGGGCTCCAATTGCCAGAGTCACCAAACACTGAAACGGCGGGTTACTCGTTGCCGACCCAGTCAGAGAGAATCGACTTACGGACGACTATCCAGTCGTCTCCGGGCACGGTGTTGGCCGGAACGGTCACCTCGAAAGATCCGGCGCTCAAGGGGAACCCTTGTGCAATAGGCGAATTCTGGGTTGCATTGCCGTGGCGGAGGTAGATCTCCCCGATGGGGTTGGTCACCTGCGAGGGTTTGGTAGAGGTGTCCCAGGTGACGTTGTACTTTCCGCCGACGACCCAGACGGACTCGCTGGTGGGGGAGGTGATGGGGGGAACCCACACATCGCGGTTGGCTAGGGAGACGGGGAGACCGAGGACAACAGAAGAGAAGAGAGAGCATAGGAGGAGAGGGAAGAACATCATGATGGTCGTGGCGAGGAGAGGGATGGGGAACGGGGCACGGTCGACGTTCGCTTTATACACGGCCGGCAAGACAGCGCCATCTCATCGCGTCCACGCAAAGTCCGGTCGAGATCGGGCACGCAGCATCCGGTGCATCGCCCACGGCGCACCCCAATCGGAAACTTCCTTCATTTCTCCCATGACTCCGCTCGATGAGGACCAGCCCGTTGACATAGCCTCTGCCCTGGCAGGATCCGGAGCTGCGCTGCCCGGCGTAGTCGACGCCGATGACGACGACGGGCTCGGCGAGTTCATCCACGACGCCATAGTAAAGAGGGACGTCAAGGCCGGAACGGACCTGCTCCGGAAAATAAGGAGCAAGCGACACGGAACGGGCGACGTCGGCGGCGGCAGCTTCCAGAGCATGGGTCGGTACCGCTCTCCGTCTTCCGTCTCCCTCTCTCATCCCTGCCAGGTCTCCACCCCTTTCTCCTTCGCGCGCTCACCCTCCAGGGATACCGTACCCCAACCCCGATCCAGCGCGCAACCATCCCCTCCCTCCTCACCGTGCCCCCGCGTGATCTCGTCGGCATGGCCCGCACGGGTTCGGGAAAGACCCTTGCGTACATGATCCCTTTGGTCCAGCGCCTCGGTGGCCGCCATGTCCACGCGTTTGGTGCACGCGCAATCGTCCTTGTTCCCACCAGGGAACTCGCCTTCCAGGTCCTCAAGGTCGGTAAGAGCCTCGTAAAAGGCTGGAGAGGTGAGACAGCCCCTCACGCTGGCGATGGCTACGGCGATGACAGCGACGACATCAAATCGGGTTCGGGGGAGGCCCTCCGGTGGGGTCTTATCGTCGGTGGCGAAGGTCTGGACGAACAGTTCGAAATGATCGGCGGAAACCCGGATGTGTCAGTTGATCGTTTCTGTATCCGATGCTCTGCTCTGCCATCTAACGTCCACTCGGATAAAGTATCATTGCAACTCCCGGTCGTCTTCTCCACCTTATAGTCGAGATGTCCCTATCTCTCGCTTCGGCCCAATACGTCGTCTTTGACGAGGCCGACCGCCTCTTCGAGCTCGGGTTTTCCACCGCCTTGTCCGAGATTCTCGCTCGCCTCCCTTCGTCACGCCAAACCCTCCTATTCTCTGCCACCCTCCCAAAATCTCTCGTCGAGTTTGCAAAGGCTGGCTTGCGGGATCCACAACTCGTCCGGCTTGATGCGGAATCTAAAATAAGCACCGACCTCCGAATGGCATTTTTTTCCGTGAAGCAGTCCGAAAAGGATGCCTGCTTGCTCTCACTCCTGAGGGACGTCATCAAGGTCCCCTTTTCCGGCGACGAACGACCGGAAGACGGTGAGATCGGCGGGGATTCCAAGGGTAAAGGAAAAGTAAAGGTGAAATACCCTACCCACACCGCACCCCATCAGACGCTCGTGTTCGCAGCGACGAAGCATCACGTCGAGTATCTTTCGGCCCTTCTTGTCGCCGCTGGCTACGCCGTATCTGCTCTCTACGGCTCCCTCGTGCAGTCTACGAGGACCTTTCAAATGTCTCAATTCCTGGCGGGCAAGACACAGGTTCTGGTTGTCACAGATGTTGCTGCCCGCGGTCTCGATATTCCGATTCTCGAGCACGTCATCAATTATGATTTCCCCGTCGGCGCGAGGATTTTTGTGCATCGCGTGGGGAGAACAGCCCGTGCAGGGAGAAAAGGCTGGGCGTGGAGCTTCGTCACGCACAGCGAGGCTGCGTACCTCTGCGATCTACAACTTTTCCTGGCCAGGCCACTGCTTGGCATAGCCACTCACCCACCGTCGGTCCGAACCTCGGAGGGGCCGTACACACAGTCGCTCATACTCGGCCCTTTCCCGCGGGACGCTATCGATGCCGAAGTGGAGTATATCCGCACCCTACATGCTGCACACCACGATCTGTCCAGTCTCCGCGGTGTCATGGACCGTGGTCAATTGATGTATGAACGAAGCCGGGGGAAAGCGAGCGCTGCGAGCTATAAACGGGCCAAGGAAATAGCAAAATCGGGGGAAGGGTGGGTCGGGGATGCGCAAGGAGTACATCCTGTACTGTCACTTGTGCGGCAATCAAGAACGGAAGGCGGTGAGGCAGCCACATCAGTTGGTGACGGAAGAAAGGGAGACGATAGAAGATTGTCGATGATTCGGGCGTTGAATGCGTTCAAGCCTGCGGAAGCCGTCTTCGAACTTGGGATGCGAGGGAAACCGTCTGCTGTGAATGTTGCATTGATGAAGGAACGCAGGAAAGCGCTAGCGAAAGCAGCAGAGAGGGCTATGACGCCGCCATCTTCATCCCGAGTTTCTCAGACCGCTGAAGCGGAAAGCGGAGATATATCGCCGCAGGCTGACGTGGAAATGGAGATGGCTGACGAAGAGGACATCGCGGTACGCAGGACCCGGCGTATATCCGATAACCTGTGCTCATAGATTCTGCAAGGCTGTGTTCGACGTGTCGACCAAAAGGAGAGTCAAGGATAATTATCGCGACGCGGAGTTCTACATGTCATACCACCACAAAGATGCCAACACTGAAAAGGGGTATGTCATTGCACAAATCTGACGCGTGCAACCTGCTGAACTGGCAATCACCAGATACTCGCTCACTGACGGAACTTCTTCGTTCGCCGTACAAGCTCGTGGTGCCACATTCGATATCGCGGGGGATGTCACATTGGCCGAGAAAAGCCGACGCTCCAGAATGGTATGGGACAAGAAGAAGAAAAAGTTTATCAAGGGGGACGGCGGCGGTGCAGATAACGTCAAACTCGTGCGGACAGAGAACGGGACACGCCTGCCTGCAACCTACCGGAGCGGCCGCTTTGAGGAATGGAAGAGGAAAGCCAAGGTGACTATACCAAAGATTGGAGAGCGGGAAGCAGCGCGACCCACGTCTGCACGGGCAAACGGCGGAAGGCGATGGCGACACAGCCAGGTCTTCGAAGCGAAGCCGCTTGACAAACTTTCCAAGGGCTACGAACGAAAATTGAGGCAGCAGAGGAAGAAGGGTGATGGCGAAACCGAGGGTTCGCAAGCACCGAAGAACAGCCGTAAGCGACATAAGGGAAAGTCTCTCGAACGTATCAAGAGTGAACTCAAGACGGTCGATCAGATCCACAAAACTCGCAAAACTGCGGAAAAGAGACGGGCAAAGAATGCCCGGCCAAGCCGAAAAAGTAAAAGATAGTAGACCGCATTTGTCTACATGCCAGTGTCATCATATAACATTTTGTTTCTCCATGCATGGTCTGATTCAGCGTACTCCCATTTGGCGCCTGCTCCATGTACCACGGGCACGTCTTCACTTTGGAGTAAGTCAATGCCCACACTCCTTAGGGCATTGATGCACCACTCGGGGTATCCTCGCTCACCGAAGTAATTCTTGAAAAATGTTCGAAGGTATTCGGGGAACTTTCCTTCCACGATTGCATCTCGGGCCCCGCCCATTACTTGTGCCTGGAACACCAAGTTATGCTGTGTCAGTGCTGAGAGTAGGGCGTCAGAATGAAACGGTAATTAAAGGCAAAGTAAAGCTACCGTGCGCTCCTGCAGTCTCGATTGTGACAATGTGATGCAGCATCGCACGAGACATTCCAGTTGTACATGTCGGACAGGGGCAGTTGTCATCAATTGGAACCATGCTTTTTGCGTGCTTTCTCAGCCCTGGGCAAGGGTCAGCGTTGTTTGACAGGGTATCATGCACGCACGAAGATTCAGTGGGCCCCTGAAAGTCAAAGCAACTCCAAATCTAGCAGTTCGGGTAGGGAACACACAATCTGCCTAGAGAAGGTCATCAGTACCCCCCATCACCAGATGGCTATGTTTGGAAAAGCACACCATATCAACGCCTAGCGCCACGCAGACCAGAAGATCTGCGATAGTCACCGATTAAAACGGAGACGGGTAGGCGCAATGATGCTGACCTTCCGCAAAGCCAATGCCCATTGAATATCGTGGTCCTAATTGGCACGATTGAACCCCAAGTCACGTCATGCAGACCGCGCAAGAAGGCTCACGGTCAGCAGGCAGTTTGTCTGTACATTGTTTGATGCTGCAGATGTGGTGAGCGGGTCCCAGAGGCAGTTGTGTAGGTGACTCCACACATTCTCCAGAATACATCTGAACGCCATCCAAGCACGATTTAATCGCCGAGAGGCTGCAAAACATACCTTTCTCTTCGCCTCCACTTAGACCACCTATGGCAAACCCTGCCACGCGATCCTTCCTCTCAACCATGGCGTCCAGGCACTTGTCGCGGAGAAATGGGTCCAGCCCGCCTTGAACTATCGCAAAAAGACTCTGCCTGTCCTTCCGCCCTGATCGCTCGTGCTGCTCAATGCATCGATCGAGCCATCGAACGGAACGTTCCATAGCTTCGCCAACTCGAGGCCCGACGGTGAGGCTACTCACTGGGTTGCTTCG